>JAXGGA010015635.1:0-28673 GCA_038373865.1 Uloborus plumipes
CTCTTGCAAATGCGGACTTAGCTATGTAGGCCAGACTAAGCGGCCTCTTAAGCACCGTCTGAAAGAGCATCAAAATTATGTTAAACATAAAGAACTAGCACGCTCTTCCATTGCTCAGCATTGTTGGACCTCTGGTCACTGCTTTGATTTTTCTTCGGCTAGAATTATTTGTAAATGTTCGTCAGTTTATGACCTCGATTTTTGGGAAGCTTACCATATTTGGAAAAATTCCCATTCTCTGGTGAATGATTTTTCCAGTGTTCCATTTTTCCCTGACATCTGGAAGCAATTTTTATAATTTCGTCTTCTAGTGTTTTCTCCCGCGCTTTTTTTCCCCTACTTTCCTTTGCCTCCTCCCCCCCTTTTCTTCGCTCTCCTGACGTTTTGCTGATCGCTGATTGGTCGGTGTTTTCCCGCTTTGTTGTGAGTTCAAGCGCACTCGCCCATTTGTTATAAATACCGGGGCACACGTGCTTCGCGCTCAGTTCTCTTACAGCTTTCATGTTGTTTGCTGAGCTTCTTGCACTGATGAAGGGGCTCCATTGTAGCCTTGAAATAGCTATTTGCTGTACTTTCTACCTTATTTGTGCTTTATTTACGTTGATTTTTAACTTCAAATATAGTTCAGCACAAAGCCTATTTGATCATTTTTCATTTATCTAACATTGACGAAAGTTTTCTTTTAGATAATGAAAACATCTGTCCCCATGAATCGTTGCAACTTAAAACCATGCTTTTTTTTTTTTTTTTTGAAAGAGTTTAAATGTGTGTAAAGAAATTTTGAATTTTGCACTTTGGGGGTTTCGCTCTTTCTTTTTGTAATACCTTCCTTTCAGAAAAGATATTTCTCTGCTATTAGAATCTTTTCACGTCTGTCACGCCGCTCCGTAACTTCTCGAGAACATGTTGAGCATGACCCTCAATAACATTCAATCGAGTTTCAATAACTCAAAGCTTTATAAACTCAAATATACCTTCATTTCAAAGTTTTCATTTGGTCCCAAATTCTTGAAAAGACGGTAGGAACTACTTGTAACTCGAACTATCAATAACTCTAAGTTTTTAGTCGGTCCCTTGGGACTATGAGCTATTGAGACTTGACTGTATTTAAGATGTTAATTTGCATGATTAGAAAGTGTATTTTGTCTTTTAGAATTTAAGTAAAACTTTAAGTTAATTATTTAGATTTAAGTTTATTAATTTATTTTTTAAAGTGAACATGTTTAGAATAATTTTAAATAATAATGGTAATATATCGGTCATTTCAGCGAAAATGGTACAAATCAGTCCCGATACTTCAGAATTTTGGGAATTAATTTTAATGTTTACCACCAATTAATTATATATTTTTTTATTTGTTCTCCATCTAATTGTGTGTAACCAAGTATTACTTATTTAGGCATAAGCCATTTATAAAGGAACCCCCCCCCCCCCAAAAAAAAAAATCTTTGGCAAAAGAAGGCAAAAATGATCTGGCCCAGCTTCAAATTGCTAGGACTTAAAATGCAATTTAAGATTAAGCTGAAATGCAACAACAAAATCATTTGCAATGCACAGCACAAAAAATGCTTCTGACACCCTTTCTGCTGATTTTTATGTATGTAAACAAAAAAATCTTGGAAAAACACCTATATTTATCTTTGTTCCTAGATTTTTTTTATGTTTCAAACTGTCCACTTTGTTACAAGCCTTTCAGAAATAAAATAAGCAATCGCATTCAATGTGATATTTTTTTTAATAAGTACAAGTAATGTATCTGCTTTGATTACTTTGATACATTGAATTATATAATCAGTAACTAAGATAAGCCTAAAATTCTTTGCTGATGATAGTTAGTTTGCACTGTGGGATGTCCACTCTGTTACAGTTGCATTAATAGTGCAAAAATATTTTTTCTTGAAATTGCAGACTGAATTAGTTTTAGGATGCTTAGTTCATTTTATACTTGTTCTGTAATTAACTTTTCTTTACGATTAGACATATATTTTTCAAACCTCATTTGTCTCCTCTGTTACACAAAGTGGTCGAACTATTCAAAACCCTTAATGAATGACTCATATATACAAGCCATTTACACTTTATTATGCACGAATAAACAGAGAATAATTTTTAAAACAATGATTAGTTGGCGAAAATTACTTCATTTGATAAACTTAACTCGACAATTTCAGACATGATTTGTACCATTTTGGCTGGAATAACCCATAAATATAACATTTGCATCTCGGAATGTATCTTTATTTTTTCAAAATGAAGTTGACTTTCCAGGTGATCGTTTAAGAATTTGTTTATTAATTTGTTTTTAAAAAAGTGAATATGTTTAGCATGACCCTTAATGTATTTAAAATGATAATTTGCCACTTTTAAGAATGTGTATCTTAATTTTTTGGAACTAAAGTAAAATTTCAAGTTGATTATTTAAGTAAAGTTTACTCATTTGTTTTTTAAAAAGTGAACAACTTTAGCATACCTCTTAAAAGTACATTTAAACTGCTGATTTGAATCTTCAGAAAACATGTTCCTTTGTTTTTTGGAGTTATATCAAATTTTTAACTGATTATTTGAGTATAACTTTATTATTATTATTATTATTTAACACACTGGTCCTGTTTTAATATTTTCTTCTTTAACTTGCATGTTAGAAAAATTACATGCATATTATTCTTTAAAAAAAGAATTTCAAAGCAAAATTTTGCTTTATATTATTGCAAAATTAGAAATAAGAAAATGTGTTACTTTGTAATGAAGTTTAAATTCATAAAATTCTAATAAAATATGTATCAATTTGAAAAAAAAAACGTTTATCTGAGCTTAGTTTTTTTCCCTTTTTTCTTTCTTTGTTTCTTTTTTTTTAATATTGGTGAAATATTTAATAACTGTATCATTTACGTAGAAACCTATTGAAATGATATTGAAACAGAAAAGCTTTAAAAATTAAACTAAGAATAATTAAAAGTTTAAACTTTGAGTATATACAGAAATATTTAATTCAATCTTTTAAAGTTTCGTCTATTTTGATAAAAATACATAATTTAGAAAGAAATCACAATATGCTAGTGTTTCATTTCATATGTAGCGCTACTCCTGTACAAATAAAATAGAGGCTTTAAAAATTAATTTAAATGTATTTAACATGTTCTTAAAGAAATTATGCGAGAAACAACTTTGATTTATTGTTTTGAAGCTGCATTACATAAAAATAAGCGAACATGCAATGTAATTGTAATGCCGGATATCCGCAGGATATCCGGCCGGATATCCGGTATCCGGCATGTGATGAGCCACCGGATATCCGATATCCGGTATCCGGAAAAATCACTATCCGGTCCATCCCTAGTTGAAACGCTACTTTGCTTAGTTTGAGAGCCACATTTGTGATGAAAGTATGCATCAGGGTCGTTGCGAAAACAGTCCTATGGAAAGTGATTTTATTAATGTCAATTAATTTAATTATAAAACATATTAGTTATTATGTCCGCGATTTGTGCATAAATTTATAGGTAGTCTCGTAACTAATTATGGTCCAATAGTTTTGCAGATATTACGCAACAACGAGCAAAAACACAGTCACCTGGCACAATCCCCTGCCTAGTTATACCAGGCGGGGGACTTACCCCCTATCATGATTTAGCAGAAAAACACAAACTTCAATTTGTCCTCTTTCAAACCAAAGTAATAGGCTTATTTTCTGAGCAATAGTATTATAATTATACGAACATTTCAAAAAACCGTGCCCGGACAGATTTCGTGTGAAAAATGACGAGTTTACAGAGAATCGCCCATATATATATTCACATTTAAGAGCATCATTTTAACGTACAATACGACCAGTTTATGTCTGACATCAAGATATAAATATTTTCAAATTAATTTAATTTTTAATAGTATAATTTAAAAACTGAAATATGATTTGTCCATGAGTATACTTATGAATTTAGTTGTTTTTAAAATTAAAATCTTAGCCAATTCATATACTTTCAATGATTTTTAGCTGAGGAATCCATTTAACTATTTGTGTGTTTACGTCTGACATCAACTCTTTAAATTATTTTAAATTTTACTTTAGGGATCCAATTTTGACAACTAACATGATTTTTTATTTCGTATGGTGCAGGAAGTATTTTGTACGCCAATTTAATCATTTTAAATTAATTTATGTTTGGTAAATGGAATTAAAACTGAGAAATTTGTCTTCATTTTTAACGTACGACACAATGGAATTGCCCTAAAGTACATAATGTTTGCAAATTATATACACATTATCATAAATAAAACACATGATTAGCCTTACCTCGGACAGACGTAGACAACTCTGCTTTTTCGTAACATGGCGCTGATGATGACAATTAGAGAAAAGGTTTACTAGGAAACTAGGAAAAGCTTAGAGCGATACCTGGTGAAATATAAGTGATAATGAAATTAAAATTTCTATTTACCTTCCAAACACACAACATCGGAAGTTTTAGATAAAAAGAGGCGCAAAAAACTGTACATTACCTAGTATTATTCAAACAGCGCATTGGATGTGTTCAGTGCCAGCTTTGTGAGAAGATTAATATGGTAAAATGGCTGACGTGATAACTTAGACGACTTTGATTCGATGCCAAGTACTGGCACTTTAATAGCGGCAAATGTTTATTAAGATCTAAAGTGATACATGTGCCACCAAGTTTTACAGTACTTCAATATAGTCACCAGCATTGTGCACACAATACAGATTCACGCGAAATTGCTAAAACGCGAGTTTTTCCCGATAAACGTATTTTATAGCTAACGCGCATTCCTCGCAAGCAGCACGAAAATTTTCCGAAGCGAAGAGCTTGGGCTCAGCTACCGGCTTCGTTGTTAGCTCCTAAATATTGGTTTCGTGATTAGACTTAGAGCTTAGAGCACGTAAGCATCACTGAAACCAGAAGTTCCCTCACCGTATTAGTCGAAGGCACAGCACAACATCGCTTTGTTTTGTTAGTGTAGACCAGGGGTCTCCAAACTATGGCCCGCGTGCCAAAAGTATCCCGCGAGCATTAACCAAATCACTTAGTAGGTATATTTAACTCTAGTGTGAGGACTTTTTGCGTGTATTTGTATTTTGCAAATTTCAAACTGTACATGTTAGAAAAAAAGCAATACCAATCGTTCAAGTATTCTGTGACATTAGTTCAGCTAATGCGTGCAGTGCTAGAGGCTGTCCATACATGATGTTATGGATCATTTTCAAAATTTGCTTAAATTTGCTGTCCGGAGGATAAAAAGACGATTTTCAAGCACAACTTATATTTTAATTCAATGCGGACAATTATTTTCTGCAAGAAATACCCCAAAAAAAATTCTATCATTAAAAAAATTATTGAAACTTATTATTTTTTTTATATAAGTCTTTAAAAATGAGAATCAAGGCAAAAACGCTTGTCCATTTCCAATTTTAGCAAGTTCAACTATTTTTTTAATATACTTAATTGTATAAAAAAGTATACACAACAAATTATTTTTATATATTGACTATTAGTATATGATATTCATAATAAATATTGACAATAGTAATTTTTTTTTCATTAAGAAATGTATGAATATATTTTGTCCGGCAGTTCTTGTCAAGTTCGTTACCCTAAAATTATTTTAGCTGAAAAAGGTATTTATTGCAGCCAAAAGATGGTAACGCGTATTCAGTTAACTTAACAAACTATTGACGTAACTATTTCGTACCATTTTGTTTTCCTGAGTCGAGAAGTATTGCTGCGGCGTTTCGCACAAAATTCCTTCCAGGTGCGTATTTTTATTCTTTGTCAAGTCTGTTACCAAAGATTTTAATATTAATTTTTACTTTTTCTCAACTTTTACCCCGAAATATTGTTTATTATTCAACTCTAAGAAAATGCATATTGTTGTTCAATTTTTAAATTCGACAACCAAGCCAAAATTTGATATTTTGGTTCAAATGTCAAGTCCGTTACTGGTCAAATCCGTTACCATACAGTTTTTGATCAATACTTTAACAATTACAAATATCGTTTTAAACTTCAGGGACGCAAATAATTTCAAATGAAGTTGGTTCTAGGAGCTATGATATAGTTTAAAAGTGAGATTTCATATTGTTTTGTATGGTAACGGACGACAATTTTCCTCGCAACTTAAAGTCTTACCACAGCATTTGAATACTTTATTATGCATCAAAATGTACAACTAATTACTTTCCCACACACCTAAAATATGTGACAAAACATCTGTTAGTGATTCTAAAAGAAAATAGCGAGTTAAAAAAATTACTTAAAAATTCTGAAATGTAAGCATATGGTGAAAATGACCCTTATACTTTGAGTGGGTTTTGAGTGGTTGGTGAAACTGTGGCAGTTTGAAAAGGGCGAGGGAAGCGGTTGAAAGTAAAGTGACAGCACCCATTTTTCAAATAAGAATAGGTTGAAAAAAAGTAACATGATTGTGACAAAGGGGAGAGGGGAGTCAAAAATTTTGACAGAAAAGGGGGAAGGCGGGTCACATTATTTATGAATTACCTTTTAATCTAAGATTTAAAAATTTATTTATGATTCTTGTGATTTGCTTTATTAGCAATGAAGCATAATGAGATCCATAATTTGAAAAATAAATGAAACAAAATAATTTATGTTTCAAATGGCGTTAAACACAATATTAAAAGATGCAAACGAACGAATTTTTTCACGAATAATAACTAATGGGTAATTCCATGGTGTCGGACGTAAAAAACGAAGAAACATTTCTCAGTTTTAATTCCATTACCAAACATTAACTGTTTTAAAATGATTAAATTCATGTGCAAAACACTCGCTGCACCATACAGAATACAAAATCACGTTCGTTGTCAAAACTGGATCCCTAAAGTAGAAATTAATATCATTTAAAGAGTTGGTGTCGGGCGTAAACACACAAATAGGAAAATTGATTCCTCGGTTAAAAAGTTTTGAAAGTCTGCGAATTGGCTTACATTTTAATTTTAAAAACAACTAAGTTCAAAAGAATGCTCCTGAGTAAAGCATATTTCACAGTTTTTAAATTATATTATTAAGGATAAAATTAATTTAAGAACATTTTTACCTTGGTGTCGGACGTAAATTGACCACATTGGACGTAAAATAGTGCTCTTAAATGTAAATATCTCAATGATTATTAGCTTAACTTTTATTCAAAGGTCACACAGAATATTTTTTTTTCATTTAAAAAGATGCATCAAATTTTAACTGTCCCCTAAAAATACAATTTTAATCGTTATGGACTCAACACTGAATTTTGCTTAGTACTTGAATTAATTTTGATACCAAACTGGTACTTGGGTCAAATAAATACTCATCTCTAAAACAGCTAATAATTTTAATCAAAAAATGTGTTCTCTTAAAACTAAAAATCAGCAAATTGTGATTGTAGAGATCGTATCAATTATTGGAGGAAAATAAAAAAAAATATTTATGCATTTTATATCACTGAATTGAGCATTAACTTATCTCAACCATAGCTTAATAAGAGTCTAACACAATTTTTATGAAAATTTAAACTTGTTAGTTTTTATTAATTGTACAAATTTGGTTTTGGATTCTACAAAAATTTTTGAGCAAAATAGCTGGTTTCAAAGTTTTTGTTCATATTTTTTGCTATTTATTGAAGGAAAAAATGAATCAAATCTCTAATTTCAAAAAAGTACTTCATTTTCAGCTTTTACAGACATTTTTTTTAAAAATTCAACCTTGTGCTTTTTTAATTCAAAATTGAAAGTGACTGACTGAGGCAACCAAAAGTATGAAAAGTGTTTGGGTGCAGTCGTGGTCTGAATTATATTTCAAAACCATTAACTTTAAACCATGATGTCAATCCATAATTGAATTGTAATGAGTCTAAATTGTCGTAAGGTAAATCTGTTGCGAAAAAAAAACTTTAAAAAAATCATACGAAAAAAAAAATTGCAAGTTTTCACAAGTACATGCACATACAGTAAATTCATAAAAAATTCTTTTTTTTATACTCCATTTTAGGTTTGAAATTAAAGGCAGAATGTGGAAAATCATAGTTAAAAACAAGTGTAGTTAAGGGATTGTGAAAGTGTCGGACGTAAAAAAATATTTTACGTCCGACACCCATATTTTAATGAGAAATTTTCAATAACTACAAAATTAAAATAGGTTACATCCATGAGAACGAAAATCTTGCTTTGTATACGAAAATATATGGGTCATTTTCACCATATGCTTACATTTCAGAATTTTTAAGAAATTTTTTTAACTTACTATTTTCTTTTAGAATCACTAACAGGTGTTTCGTCACATATTTTAGATGTGTGAAAAAGTAATTGGTTGAACACTTTGATGCATAATTTAGTATTCAAATGTTGTGGTAAAAGTTTAAGTTGCAAGGAAAATTGTCGTCCATTACAATACAAAATCAATATTAAATCCCACTTTTAAACTATATCATAGTACCTAGAACCAACTTCATTTGAAATTATTTGCATCCCTGAAGCAAAACGATGTTTGTGGTTATTAAAATATTGATCAAAAACTGTATGGTAACGGACTTGACATTTGGTAACGGATTTGACCAGTAACGGACTTGACATTTCAACCAAAATGTCAAATTATGGCTAGAATGTCGAATTTAAAAATTAAACAACAATATGCATTTTCTTAGAGTTGTATAATAAACAATATTTCGGGGTAAAAGTTGAGAAAAAGTAAAAATTAATACTAAAATCTTCGGTAACAGACTTGACAAAGAATAAAAATACGCGCCTGGAAAAAATCTTGTGCAAAACACCACAGCAATACTTCTCGATTCAGGAAAACAAAATGATACGAAATAGTTACGTCACTAGTTTGTTAAGTTAACTGAATACGGGTTATCATCTTTTGACTGCAATAAATACCTTTTTTAGCTAAAATAACCTTAGGGTAACGGACTTGACAAGAACTGCCGGACAAAATATATTCATACATTTCTTACTGAAAAAAAAAATATTATTGCCAATATTTATTATGAATATCATATAGTAATAGTCAATATATAAAAATAATTTGTTGTATATACTTTTTTATACAATTAAGTAGATAAAAAAAATAGTTGAACTTGCGAAAATTGGAAATGGACAAGCGTTTTTGTCTTAATTCTCATTTTTAAAGTCTTACATAAAAATAAATAAAAAAATTTTAATAATTTTTTGAGTGAAAGAATTTTCTTTTTTTTGGGGTTTTTCTTGCAGAAAATAATTGTTCGCATTGAATTTAAAATATAAGTTATGCTTCAAAATCGCCTCTTTAACCTCCGGACAGCAAATGTAAGCAAATTTTGAAAATGACCCATATGTATGTAGCTTTAAAATTATAGGCTCAGCGTAAAAATTTGCGCATTTTGGTGTCGGGCGTAAGACAGTTAATGTGCCCCATGGAAATTCCTTTACAAATCAAAATGAATTTTATTTTTACCCATCTTTTCAACATTATATGCTTTCAACATTATATTTACATGGTTATTCATCGTAATTATTCATCGTCGTCATTCGAACTATCAACACAACAAGAGCTACTACAAGTGTCTTACAACTTTCAAGCAGTTAGGAACCGGCTTTGTACAATGCTGGTGATAAGATTGAAATGCTAAAACTAGATGGCATGTATCACTTTTGTATTAGATGTTAGTTGCCACTATTCGAGCTACTAAACCTCGTACTTTTTACAATTTTCGGAAATTTAGGAAAAGTTTTCAAATTGTTAATCCAGCTAACGAAGGAACAAAACACTGAAACATGAAGTCTGTACAGTGAAGACTCAAACAGGATGATGAGAAAACAAATCATGTCGAGTTGTGATAATTAAATATCTGATAATAAACTTTTCAATACAAATCAGCTGTTTTAAATCTTTAAATAAATAGATTGCTGAGGAAAATATTGATACTTCAAAGGACTTCTTTTAGTTCTAATTTCAGATCTCTTTCATTCGAAGGTCAGTTGGCATTAAAGAAAATCAGGAAACCCAAATAGAAAGAGAGCACCTTGAAAAATATTTTGATTGCTGCTCATCGATGATGTGTTGACGCGTGAGAAAAACAGCGAGACTCAATAGAAGCAGTTGATGAAAAACCAGCAACTTTTCCTCAACATTTCATAGATGTCTAATTTTCTGAGACCCCCCCCCCCCCTTCCCACCCTGAAATTTGTCTCATCAGTCTGTTTCTGACATGCTGATACTGTGTCATTTAGAGCTACGTTTCAGGAGCTGTTTTTGTCAGGTATTTCTTATTTTATTTTTTTTCGAAATTTAATATTTAACTTAATTTCTAAAATAGCTGTGAAAAAAAATCACTGTAATGAAATGAATTGATAAATTCTATCGTTGAGTGATATAGGTTATATGACAGAATGTTCCCTGTACTTGGACCCCGGTTCGAATTTAGGCTTGGTAACAGATGCTATTGAATAAAATAGTATTTCTTGCGAACGCATCCTATCGGTACGGAATCTACTTTAAGCTATTAACTTGCTCCCTATTCTAACTTTTGAGTTACTTCTGTTAAGTTTCTCCAAAGAAAACATACCAATAGCTTCTTCTACAGCAACTTCTGGCTACATAACTTTTTACTTCCTCCGGCTTATGTAAGTATCTCAATTTTTGGGGTGCCCCAAAATGTACCAGGGCGCAGACTACGCCAGTAGCATTTTTTTAGAATGCAAATTCAAAGGATTCATATGATCTCACTTTGAGGGGAGGGCTTCGATTGTACGGTATACTGCATAGTTTTCGTTCTCGGAGGATGGTCATCCCTACCAATGTATAATTTTCTGAAACATTTTTTTTTTTTGGAAACTCATAGGTTAGTTTGGACGTTACATAAAGCTATACAGATATCGGGAGAACTATTTCAAACTTGCTTTTAGTAATTTAAATAACATTTTCCCCAGATTTTAAATTGCTCTCTGAAGCTCTTTCATCAGCATGAGAGACAGCATCGACAATTCCTCTAGTCACGCTTGGGAGAGGAAAAGTGGTTAATTAGAAGGATAATTATGGTCATTTACGCCCATTAGAAGAACC
The DNA here is from genome assembly GCA_038373865.1 of Uloborus plumipes. NCBI lineage: Eukaryota > Metazoa > Arthropoda > Arachnida > Araneae > Uloboridae > Uloborus > Uloborus plumipes. The sequence continues at coordinate 11,049 of JAXGGA010015635.1, forward strand.
ACCACAGTTCCTTTTGTTTCGAACAGGTTCAAAAAATTGCCCTTGTTCCACAGAATTTCCCGGCCTTTCTTGTTTGCAGCAAAAATAACGATCCGCGTCATCTTCGTTTATTTTGTCATGTGATTTGTTCGAAGTATGAAGGGGTTAAGAAGGTGCACCGAGGGTTACCCACGTGATGATGCAAAAGATCGTGATGTACCCCATTCTATCTGATTTCAAGGTCGCCCAGCTTACATGGGTTGTGAAAGTCAAATTGAAGTAGCGTCGCCATAAGTTACTTAATACGCACTACCACAATGCATCGTGCGACGTATGGGCTGGAAGAAATTAGAATTGGAAGAAATTTCTTTTGCAGTAATAATAATGATATTATTGCATCTCTTCTCATAAAATTCAATGGTAAATGCACTATGTTTAACTTTTTTAATTTAATGTAACTCTTCCAAATTTGTGCGCGTGTAATTCCGGTTATAATCACTCTAAATAATAAAATGTATTTATATTATAATTTTAAATTTAATATACAGCAGCAGTTTTCTTTTTTGATTTTTTTTTAAATTTTAACTTGAAGAATAGATTTAGGTTGGAGCGGTTACTACCACAATGATATTCTAAATACTTGAATGCATTAGCAGATTTTAAAATACAGAGATAAATAGATTCAGAGATATATATCGTGAGTGATAGAGATAGAAATAAATTGATAAACATAGAGGGATTAGAAAAATATACCAATCGATACGAAGAGATAGAATGATCAATTCATTTACACTGTGAGAAATTTTTATGCACATATTTGAACATTATTCCGCGAATTTTAAGCTTTACCTTTAACTTTCACATAGTATTTAAATAAGCAATATGGCATTAGATTTTGCATCACTGCCCTAAAGCATGACACGTCTGAAGATTTATTTTTAACATTCATAGGAGGAAGCATCTATTCTGCTGAAAATCATCTCGCACAATGACGTTTCTGAGAAAATATTCTTGAATAAAAATTAAAATTATGATGGAAAGTCCGAAAAAAGTTCATGCTCATGTTCTGACAGTGATGAATGAATGTTGTTTCATAATATTAATTGCATTAATTACGGTTTCATTTATTCTGCATAAAGCATTTTTCTCTATTATTCACCAACTTTCAATTTCATTTATATCAAAATAGCGTCGTGCTTACAGACTATTATCACGACGCACATCTTCAGTGATATATTAAATTCTCTCTGAGTTATTAATTTGAGTACGGTTGATTTGACTACAGTTACCCTTCGTTTAAAAACTAAATAATTTAGGTAATTGATCCAGCCTTGATAAACTGTAATTATTTATACGTATACACAGACACAATCGATCTCATCTAATCACCATCACATTTCGAAATATCGATGTACCCTCTTGGCAATTTGAAACGAGTCGGCGTTTTTGTTAGTATTTGATGATAATGTGAAACACAACCTCGATAACTGCCTTTATGTTCACGGCATTGAGATGGAACAGATTTACGATTTAAAAAATTATGTATTTTGAAAATAATATTTCGACATTTAGAAAAACCACGTAATAAATTATACAATTTGCGACACTCAGTTTGCTCGTCAATGCTTATTTATTCCGAAAAACCTTGAGAATCGCACAGCTAAGTGCCTTTCGAGACCACAATCAGAGTCCAGCCATTGTTTGACCTAATCGTACCCACAGTAATGTTCTTAATTAGGGATCGTCTTCAGTGAATGCGAAAAACCAGAAACAATAAGAATTTATCGACAGTCACATCTTTTTATTTTTATTTTCTACCGAAAGGTCAGTTATGGCGAAACATCCCAAAAATCCTACGCACGTCTCTGATTTCTGTATCTTCGGACAATGAGAATGCGTGAAGCCATGCGTGGAATGAAAACAGACTAAACGATTTCACTTTTTTCCTCTATTACCTGGATCCGTTGAATCTGATACGACACCCCTTTCAGTCACGTGAAGTGAAGACACTTGTCCACAAATTGATACAGATTGGGGAATACACACAATATGCTGTGCATCGATTGTTGTGCAAGAGGTGCGGACGTCCGAGATTTCTTCGAGATCTAGCAGGATTCGAGACAATTCAACTCCAAACGAACCATGAAACCGACCAATAACACTGTTCGACAAAAAAAAAAAAACCTTGAAAATGCTTCTGGCATTTTGAAGGCTGATTCTTATGTAAAATGACCCCCTGAATCCGAATATGACCCCTGTTTTCCCCCATCACGTACCATTTTTTTTTAAAACGCCCCCCTTTTTTTTTCATTTTTCCTTAGTTTCAGAGCTATTATATTTTTTTGGAGGGGAAAGGAGCCTTATATTCACCCCTAAATTTTTTTGGAGGTCAAGAGAGACTCAAAGTTTAAAATCATGAGCACCGAGAAAAAATCGGGGAACTTGGGGGGGCGTAGCCCCCCAAAATATTTGAAAAATCACCAAAAACGATCTTTTTATTCTAGTTTCTTTAAAAACACCTTTAAAACATTTTTTTCGGTGCAGAACCAGAGTATAGGATCCGCTCCTATGGCTCCTGGGTCAGAAAAAATTTTCACGCTGTAAATTTTTTTTTTAAAAATAAAATAATGCTCTAAAAATCGCACTTTGCACTCGAGTTTTAAAGCAGGTCTTCAGCCAAAAAAAAAAACAAAATTGTGGCTGATTCTTATGTCAAATGACCCCCTATTTCCAAATATGACCTCAGTTTCCCCCCTCCACCCCCTCTTTCCAGAGAGCGCCCCCCCCCCCCCAATTCAGAGTCATTTTACTAATTCGGAGGGGAAAAGTACATTACGTAACCCGTTAACATAATTCCAAAAGGCAACAGAGGTTCAAAGTTCAAAATCATGTACATGTGTACCAAAAATATAAACTAGGGCGGTATACCCCCCCCCCCCCAAAAAAAAACCTTCTTTTCCTGTTTTTCTAAGAGACGTTTTAAACCTTTTTTTTTCCGTGTAAAATCAGAGTATACGACTTTCTTTGATTTATATGTTTGAAATAATTTCGCTTTGTTGAAGGAAAACGGTGATCTTATTTCAATTCAGGGTGCCCTTTACATAAGAATCAGCCTGAATAATGTCATCTTTGCCGAAGATTTGGGATGCGACTCCTACGCAACGTAAGACACAAGATTTATTAATTAATTTATTTATTTATACTTGGTAACAAAAAAATACTTTGGACATGGGGTAGGTCGGAGAAACTCCTACCTACAATTTGGTTTTACAAAGAAAAAAAAAAGTGCTTTAAAAAAAAAAAAAGTATTTCAGGATTTTAAAAAGTTTTTTGGGGGGAGGGGGTGAAGGGGGGGTGCAGGTATACACATTTTTATCTAAGTCTCTCAGTTTGCTATACATGTTCATGATTTTCAACTTTGCACCTCTCTATCTATCTATAAAAGTGTTAACGGTTAATGTCAAGCTTCTTTAATCTGAAAATCAAAATATTGGCTCGGAAACCGTTGAAAACTGAAAAACAAGTAGGGGGGGGGGCTTTTTGTGAAAGTGATAATTTATAGTATTTGGGAAAAATGGGTCACTTTGCAGAAGAATCAGCCGGAACAGTGTCTTCTTTCATGCGAACCTGCGATGCGACTGATATGCAACGAGCCACCCTTACAAGAAAAAAAAATATTTTTTTTTTATTTTATTTTATAATATAATTTGTTTCCTACAAAGCGAAATAATTTCGAACACATTAATCAAAGAGAAAATCAAATACTCTGATTTTTCACAAAAAAAAAAAAGGTTTAAAACGTCTCTTAGAAAAACAGGAAAAGAAGATTTTTTTTTTTTGGGGGGGGGGGTATATTGCCCTAGTTTATATTTTTGGCACACATGTACATGATTTTGAACTTTGAACCTCTGTTGCCTTTTAGAATTATGTTAACGAGTTACGTAATGTACTTTTCCCCTCCGAATTAGTAAAATGACTCTGATTTGGGGGGTGGGGCGCTCTGGAAAGAGGAGTTGGAGGGGGGGAAACTGAGGTCATATTTGGAAATAGGGGGTCATTTTACATAAGAATCAGCCACAATTTTGTTTTTTTGGCTGAAGACCTGCTTTAAAACTCGAGTGCAAAGTGCGATTTTTAGAGCATTATTTTATTTAAAAAAAAAAAAATTACAGCGTGAAAATTTTTTCTGACCCAGGAGCCATAGGAGCGGATTCTATACTCTGATTCTGCACCGAAAAAAATGTTTTAAAGGTGTTTTTAAAGAAACTAGAATAAAAAGATCGTTTTTGGTGATTTTTCAAATATTTTGGGGGGCTACGCCCCCCCCCCAAGTTCCCCGATTTTTTCTCGGTGCTCATGATTTTAAACTTTGAGTCTCTCTTGACCTCCAAAAAAATTTAGGGGTGAATATAAGGCTCCTTTCTCCTCCAAAAAAATATAATAGCTCTGAAACTAAGGAAAAATGAAAAAAAAAGGGGGGGGGCGTTTTAAAAAAAATTGGTACGTGATGGGGGAAAACGGGGGTCATATTCGGATTCAGGGGGTCATTTTACATAAGAATCAGCCTTCAAAATGCCAGAAGCATTTTCAAGGTTTTTTTTTGTCGAACAGTGTAATTTCACTTTTTATTTGATCCATTCCGATGTCTATGGTGACATCCTTGTGCGTGTGCGTCACGTGAAGAGACTTGAATACAAGCTGCTATACTCAAACGTTGCACATTGAACACTATTTATTATGCAACCAAAATAGGACATCCGACATTCATTCTAATTAGAATCTTTTTTCTTCCATACGGCGAAACGAATACATGCTAAAGAAGTTTCTGGAAAAGCTAGTATAATAGGGCTGCGGAGACGGAGTCGTGGAGACTGACTAATTTTGTGATGAAGGAGGCTTTAAAATTCCAGGGGTTGAAAATGAAATCATTTTTCCTCCAACTCTGTAGCCTTGCTGATATATTGTAAGAACAATCACAAGCAGTTGCATACTCAATTTTTAACACAATTTTAATAGTAAAGAATTTTCAAGGTTTCCATTTGAAGAGAAGTTAGAAAATTGCTATATCTTCATTATCCTGAATTAAAACTACCAAGAACATTTCCTCTAAAGGATCGTTTTCCTGCTTTCTATATACATGTCGATAAAAAATGTTTGTATTAGAACAATAAACAATTATGTTTTGAGTAGCATTCTCATCATATAAAATTGAATAAAATTCTCAAATTTGAGATATAATTTGGTGGTTGTCCTGTAAAAAATGAAGTTGATGTTCCTTTTAATATGAAGAAGGATCCCATCACAAAATATTAGTACTAACACTTTATTTGTTATTCCAATACCTCAATATATTTCACGCTTCTCTTGTGTCAGCTGCACTCAACTACAAAAGTTTTTTTCATCCAATGTTGTAAAACTAGTGAGGCGGGGAAGTTACTATCTGTGTTCTAACATACAACAGAAAGACCCTTTTTTCTTTTGGATGGTAGGAAGTCAGGACCCTATAACTTCATGTAGAGGCTCTAGTATCTAGTAGGAACGCGTAGGATGGTATCGTCTTTCTTTTACTACAAAATATACAAGAAATATTTATAATAAATTTTTCATAGTAGCAGAAACGCATACAAACACTATAAATCGCTTCAGTATACCGCCGTGAAGAGATTAACATTAGTCCAATTCAAACTTAAGTTATTTTTTTATATCAAGTCAAGTTTGCGAATAGACTGTAAATAGAGCACTAAATCTTCATTGAGGCGCATGAAGTCGGCAATTATTAATACTAGAAATATACAAATTATGAAGAAGGATCAAAAGAGCTCTGCGCTGAACTATGATTAAAATGAAAACACAACGTAAAAAAAAAACAAAAATTATCAAAAAAAAAAAAACAGTAAATATTTAACTATTTCAAGATTGCAAGGGAGTTTCAACAGTGCATGAGTACGCAAAGTAGTACAAAAAATCGTAAGTAGTACAAAAAATCAAAGTAGTACAAAAAGTCGTATTAGAACACCTTGTTCTAATACGACTTTTTGTTGTGAGTTTAAACTTTTTAAACTGATGAAGAAGCTCCAGTGTCACATTGCAATAACCATTTACTGCATTTTCTTGATTACCTGTGCTTCATTCATGTTGTGAATTTTTGAAGATCTAAAGTTTATTTTTCATTTTTAAAGGAACTTGTAATGGCCTCCTTTAAAAATTAGGATGTTTACCTATTTCGGCTTTAAATGCAGAAATGTTCTGTAACGTGACAAGACCAATTGAAGAAGAAATTTTGTTCGAAAAAACAGCCAACATAGAAAGGAAATATATTTTTATTTACATAAGTTTTCCGTTTTCAAATAAATTATCTAAAACATCCGATAGTAGGGCGGCTGATAACATTTCTCAAGTTGATTCCCGGCTTCAGCGGCTATTCAAAAAAAAAAAAAAAAGAGGACGATAGAAAGAAAATTTTGAGGCATATGTCAATAAACCAACTTTTGTTCCTCATTATTTAATTTTCTCAATATGTTACTCACATTGTTCCCAACTTCAAGCGATTTACTTCAAGAAAAACAATAATAAGTAAAAAACCTAAAATTTAGTTTAATAATTGAGTGACAACAGTGACGTCAACAGGGCCGGATTAAAGATTTGGAGGTCCATAGGCATTTGAAATGAGGGGCCCCTTCACACCATATGGATTTAATAAATGAGATTTTAAATAACTGATATATATTGTGCAAATACATTTTTATCATTTAAAATTGTTAATATGGAATACATAACCAATCATAATGATTGATTATGCTACAGGTATAAATAGCGTTAATGGTGAGCAAGGATTAATTTGCATAGGGAGTAAAACTCTTGCACTTACGAAATTTAATATTATAAGCGATATTCATGCTATTCACGGGATAAAATAAGTTGTGGATACTTTTGGGCTCTTGCACCTCTTTTGGTAGAAATTATGCCCTGATGATGAGAGAGAAGTTGGATGGAAGTATAAACGTTTACTTAAGTTCTATTCGCATATTGCATCGAAAAATGTTCTTAACGTTTAGCTCAGTGTCATCTAAAGTTAAAAAAGGATATCTTCAGGATTTCTCGGGGCCCCTTTAAAACCCCGGGGCCCATAGGCAACTGCCTACGTTGCCTATTTAGTAATCCGGCCCTGGACGTCAATGCCAGCACAAAGGGTAAAATAATCATGGCATCCGAAAGACAATCTCGGAGTTTCGCGAAAAGCGGAAAAATAAAAATTTTAAACCTCACGCCAAATGATGAACAACATAATTTTCTTCGTTAACGTTTGGTAAGAAGTAACTAAGAATCGAAATGCTTATCGAAGTTCGGAGTAAACATTTGACTAAAATGTTTCTCCATGTGAATCGCCCAAAAAGCGACTAGAACGAATGTTTCGCGAATTACATATTTCGTGAAATTTTTCACTGCCAAAAATGTTTCTCTCCAACAGTCAGAGATCTAGCCTGAACTAAGTACAGATACATCGTTGCCGAGCACAATAATACGAATGTGAACATAACGGCAGACATCAGAGGGTACAGACGTAAAAGACGTGATTAGAAATGATAATCGTATAAAACGCAACCGAAATACACTAATCCGACTCCGGAGTAACATTGACTACGTATAAAATATTCTAAAATGACAAGTTCTTTTTGCTTCATTATCAACCAGAAAAAAAAATGATGTAAGATGAAAAACGGTTCTTCACTTTCCAGTATTTGATGTGTTTCGAAAAAAAAAAAAATCGTTTGACATTTCGTTAAAATCAACAGAAATGAAATCCAGCAAAATTGTTTTTTTTTTCTTTCTGTTTTCATGCATAAAAAAACAAATGAAAAACTTTTTAATACGCATGTATTTTTTTAAATTGTGCTACAATTGAATATACTGGGATTTCTTATTGACTTTCAAAATGTTGAAGGATCTACCACAACTTCTCAGTTTTTCAAGTGACAGAAATACAAGATTACGTGAAAAAGACCTTTCAGTCCCAATGAATAGGTTTTGACAAGAAAGAACTGCCGAAACAGTTACCACTTCTTCTGGTAGCCCCTTATCAGTACAAATTTTCTTTCCTGGTGTCGTGTTAGCGTGACTTATTTCTATGTCATCGACTCCACCCCCTTGCGGTGTGTCTAGCTTCTTAAGTTCTATAGGAATCTCTCACTTCACAGCCATCTCCACATCTCCCGCCAACTTGACTAGATTAGAGCCAACGAAGACGTAATGACATTGACAGAAGTTTTGCCCAACATCTCGGCAGTCCATATCCCGTGCGACATCAACGGTATTCCACAAACAAACAAAAGTCACCGGAAATGACCACTTATTAGACAGGAGTGAGCTTCTCATTAGAAGGGAGGGTCATCCAACATTTTCACAAGACACAAGAGGGGAAGAAAATGGACTGTCTTCTCCTACTTTCGCTCCATTGTTGCCACCGTTGATCAACCAAGCAGGGAACAATGATCATTTTTTGCTCCACGTTCTTGAATTTCGTCGTCCGAACCCAATGAATGACTCGGCCGTAGCCTAATTTGTGGCAGAAGTCCATCCCAGTGTTTCTTTCACAGAGGGTCACGACAGCATTGACCTCCAAACGGAGATTCGATTCAGATTAAAGCCGGGATTAGGTAACGGTATATTTTGGAAACTCCTTTGTTAGTACGAAGGTTGGATTTCCTTATTTCGGAATTTGCAAAATCTTTCATTTCTCATGCAAAATGATTCGAGCTTGGCACACTTCTGGAAGCACGCAACTCATATAACTAATGTCTTTTTTCATCTTCTTCGGAACGATTTCAAAGTCGTGACATAATCTTGATTAATCTCCGTGTTTTGCTTGCCAAATCAAAGAATCATGAATCGAGTTTTTACATTGCCGGGACACTTGCCTCTATGCATAAGAATCAATAACGTTTACGTTCTTTTTAAGGACTTTCGCTAAAATTTTCATGAAAGAGTTTAGAGCAAAATAGGGACGGGTTTCACAACATCGAAGTTTCAAACCGTCGATCGCAAAGCTGGTCTATTTTAACAAAAACCGACATCACGTATTTTTAGCTGAGAAAAAACAAATTCACTGGAGAAAGTGATTCGTCATCCTGCTCTCATTTCCTGAAAACAAGGAAACATTTACCTTCGATCCAACATTTAAAAAAAAAAAAAGAAACAGTTATAGAGAGAAGAGTTAACAACAATCGCTTCGCGATGATTGATTCATTCTAATGCCACATTCATTCTGTGTCACATGAATCAAAAACTTCTAACCACAGCATCCCATCCTTGTTTAAACAGAAATTGAATGGAGTACTCAATCGATCTTGCTCACCAGAATTCATCAACATGTAAGAATTTTTCAGGTCTAACTTGTCGTGTGGCACATTGATTTCACCTGCGAATACGCATATGTTGCACAATCAATGGTCGTAAAATGTACTGTTAAAAGTACAAGTAACACATTGCACCTTTTAGGCACTTGTAGCACCAGCAGTGTTCAATAGGGAGCTAGAATAAGACCCTTAACCAGTGTTGAAAAGATGGTACCTGGAAGAGAATAATGATGAACCCTTTTTTCAAGGCATCGTTTGCTTAGTGGCGTGATGGAAAAAAACCCCCCCCCCCCCCACACAGTTTGAATATTTTATTCATTGTTTTGACTCGTAAAATGTAAAGTCTCGGTCCATTTTCACATCTAGTTCAGTTCCAAAAATTAGTGAAACTTTAACATTTTTATAATCTCTTAAGCATCATAAAACGCATTTGAAACCTAAGTGCATGCAGCTTTAGGAAACTACAACCAAAGTAGCATCCTATTGAAAGTGAACTTATTCGAATCAAAGTTAAGATGAATAAAGTAATGTATGGAGCATTTTTAATATGTGACGGCATTGAGTATTTCCATTTGGAAATAAACAAATAAAGCTAACGTAAAATTTCACTTACCTTTCAGATTTTCATATTTTAATGCTTCACGAAACGTAATTTAATAATCACTTCATATTTTAATATTCATCATACATATAAAGTTTAGTAAAATCTTGCATAAAAACGTAAAATAAATTCGAAGCAAAGTTATCATTTATGTAAAATATACCAAAAAAAGTAATAAAAACGACTCCCATTTATATATAAATAAACCAAATTCCCAAACCGGGGAGGAAGCAGTTACCCAACCTTCCTCCATCTATCCCTGATCCTCCAAATAACAGGACTGCTCTGTGACGTTTCTCATCCTCAGATGCAGTTGCGGAAGCTTCGGAGGTGATTTCGGAGGATGTGTCCAAAACTAACCTCCAGCATGTCTTTGAGGACAGGAAAAAAGGTATGACAAGTGGATTACGTGTAACGGGGACTGTTTTGAAAAATGCCATCAAGATTTGAAGGCTTAGTTCACATAATTATGTTTCATAAATTTGTGATCATTCTTTATCAAACAAACCTCGTGTAATGAATTACATTTTAACAAAATTTAGCTAAAAATATATGTAGATTGACTTTTAAAAAATTAATGCACAGCACATAAGTTCAATAGGAAACTGCATTATTAGAAGCAAAACTGATATCACAAGCAAAATAAAAATCGTATTGAAAAATCGCCGCAATTTGCAATGTTACGTTTGCATATAAATTAATGTTATTTTGTACTATGTCTTTCGGTAAGAATGAAGATGTTTTTCATTACTTTTGTCAATTTATTTCAGCAGGCAGAGGCAAAGTAACCCTCTCATTTTCATTAAAATCTGAAGACTTGGATTCAAATTCAAACGTTTTTTGTACGTTAGTTTCATTCGACAGCAATAAAAAGAAACAAGGCATCTTCAAAATGTACAAAGAAATTAACTTTGTATCATTTTCCCCATTATAAAAGAAAAATTGATGGTCAGCACACTTTTTACCTATTTCAATCAACAAGAAAGCGTGTATTTCAAAGTTGTGACAAGTGCAGCCCATTTCGTGCATATTGAAATAAAATGGCACTCGAGCATAACAGGGTGGCTTTGAGAATATTGATGATCAACCAAAGGAAGGAACCCTAAGGACTTCCACGACCCGTTTTTTAGCGTCCAGGCCTTTCCATAATTCCGGTACAGCGTCGGACGTGCACAGCATCCGTATTTTATTCGAAAAGAGCAAAAAGGTTTTGTTTTTAAATATCAATCGTGGCATCATCCCTTTGTTCCCGGCGAAACAAAAGAATTGCAGGAGCGAGGTTTCGTGAAAGAAAATGAGAGAATTTTTCTTTTTCGGGTGGTTGCACAATTTTTAAATGCTGCATAAACGCAATATCGTCCATTCGACCTTGATGGACACCGACCAAGTCCACTAATGACCGCGAGACATGCAAACTTTATTTTTTTAATGAACATATTTCAAAAAACCTCTTGCAAGGGCTGGGTTTATTTAAAGCAGTTGTAAAATCCAATATAAAAGGGGGAGGGGGGACATATATACTGCACAGACCTACCCATCTCTTCGCACCACACAGCAGCGCAGATGTGGGCTCCATGATTCGGACCTATATTTTTAGGTACCCTCAAATTAGGTGTCCACATATTTGTATATTTCATGTTCTGTTGATATGTACAAAAGGCCTTTAACAATGCTGATTAAAAAGGAAAGATACTTGAAACTTGAAAAACAAATTTCGTAGGATTGTAGCATAACCCAAGTTACAGTGGCGGATCCCTCGAAGGATTGAAAAATTTCCGAAAGATTTTCAACCCCCCCCCCCCCACACACACAAACCAACATCGCAAAAAGCTAGTACGTTCTTAGGACTTGAAATCCAAAATTGTTTCATGGAAAAGTTCCCTCTCCTCCTTACCGTCGAAGATCGTCTAAAATTTTGTGGTTTTGGTGCTTTTATTTCCAAAAAAAAAAAAGTCGGGAGATATTTCTGGAACTCATCCCATTCTTTAACGTTTCCAAAGTCGGTCTACGCGTTTTTAAGACTCCAGTTCCGAAACATTTCTGAGGGAGGACCACAAAACCTTTCTTTTGATATCCTGAAATAGCGTCGAAAATGGAACTTCAATATCGACATATTTCCAGGGAGAGTTTGGAACCTCATACTTTTTCCTAATGTCATTAAAAGTGGCCTACAATTGCGTTTTCAGAGCTTCAATTCCCAATTTTTTTTTTCGGAAACCTCCAATTACCCCCCCCCCCTCCCCCACAACATCATTTTGTCTAAAACTGTATCTTTGGAAACTTCAATACTGAAAAGTAGAGGGAGACTTCCAGAACCGCATCGTTTATCTTTACGCCACACCAAAAATAGCCAACAACAGCATTTTTAAGACTCCGTTACCGAACAATTTCTGGGGTAAAGTCGCAAACCTCCGATCACCAAAGATTGTATGAAATCAACTTTTTGGGCTTCAATTTCGAAAACCGGCCAAAGTCCCGAGCGCTGTCCCTTCTCCTTGCGTCGTGAAAGAGTTTTTAGGATTTAACTTTTGAAAAATTTCCATAGAAGAGCCCGTAAGTTATTCTTCCCCCACCTTCCATCATCATCAAAGATCGTTTTGGAATTTCAATACTAAAATTTGTGAGGAAGAGAGTTGGGATTATGAAACCATGTCTTTCCTATAAAGTCATCAAAAATTATCTACAATTATATCTTAGGACACGATATTTCCACAAAAATTTCTGAGAAAAATATTCCATACTTCCCTTCCTCTTAAAGATCCTACAAAATCGGGTTTTATAGCTTCAACATCGAAAAGTGACTGACGAGAGTTCCTGAATCCCCCTCTCTTCTCTTTATGTCATCAAAAATGACCAAAAATCGAACACAGGTTAGACTTTGGATTTCGAAACATTTGTGCAGAAGCGCATCTAAACTTCCTTCCTACTTATACCAGCAAAGATTGTAGAAAATTGCGTTTTTAGAACAAAATTTTCAGAGGAGAACATGTAAAGACACCTAGTTATACGCGAATACCAAACAACTAAATGAACAAACTATAACCCATAACGTATTTATAAATTTTATTTGCAGTTCCAGATTTTGTAGTTCTTATTCTCCCATATTATTTTGGAACCTTCAGAACGAAAACTGGTAATAGCAAGTACTAAGATTAAATTGAAACTTTAAACAGCCCCTGACCCCGATTGCCGATATCATATGAAAAAGAATTTCTCTGGTCACAAAGCAGTTTAAATCGAAATGTATTTCATTGTTTTCGAGAGGATATGGCAAAGACGGAAAAGGAAAGATAACCCTTACTATTAAAATTTTGCTAGTCGCAAAAGCAAAATGAAGAGAGAAAATTGAAAATTCTTATACTAAACAACACAACACAAGTATTTTAATTGCTAACAAACAGAAACTGGCAACAAATAAACATTTTAAATCATTAAGTTTTCTGGGGGTCCTCGTCCGCCAACAATGACATCGGTTTCCAATCGTGTAAATTTAAGCTACAGCCGCATTTGCTAAAAAAACGTTATAATTCGAGTTCTAATTTACATGGAAGTTCCAAACACATCTTATCAGATGTAGATTTTTTTTTCTTTTGGTACTATTGTTTTAAATTTTCAAGTATGTTAACAATTAAAAAATAGCGAGAAACGTTTTTAATTAATACCTTCATTAATTAATGTCATCCGAAGACGCGACATAGCTAAGAACATTCTTGATCACTTCCTCTTTCAAACAAAAAATAATAATAATAATTCTCAAAATCGGCCCATCCGTTTAGGCGTTAGAGTGCCACAGACAGACGCACGCGCACATACAGACACCTCAAATTTATAACTAACCCTAGAAAGAAATGCCATCTTGATTCTGCAACCGAACTTTTACAAAGAAAATAAAATTGATCCTCTCAATGACAACTAAAAAGAGTCCTTTAACGAATCATAACATAAAGCACTTGAATTCGATGATAAATATAAAATTGTGATATATATATATATATACTAGTTGACCCGGCAAACGTTGTTTTGCCATATAAATAATTTTCTAGTAATTTCTAGTGTTGACAAAAAATAGCTTACTTATTGTAAGTATGTATGTATGTATGGTAGAATGTGTATATTGTATGTATGTAAGAATGTGGTATATGCGTGAAATAAGCATGGAGCGCTGTGAACGATGCGGGAATATAAAAATAACAAAAGGCAAACATTATTTTTAAGTTATTATAATTTATTCCTTAAAATATATATCATTAATTAAACAATTACGACAGTAACACTATTGAACAATATCAATCTCTTAATGCTATAGCGTGAACAATATTTTTTGTTAGTCCATCTTTAGCTAACACAAACAAACTGGATGGTTTACCCACTCGAGAGCATGCCACGTATAATTGTCCGTGTGAAAAACAGTGTTCTCAAATCTAAGCCACAAACAGACATCGTTTGACCTTGGGATTTGTTGATAGTCATTGCAAATGCCAATCTAATCGGAAACTGAATACGTTTGAATTGAATTGGCACATCTGTAGGTATAATATGAATCCGTGGTATGAGTATATTTTCACCTCTGAACTTGCCAGTTAAAATCCTGGCTTCGATCACGTTTTTCATTAATTTTTGAATGACTAATCGCGTACCGTTGCACAGTTCAAATTACGAAGCAAGATAATTGAAGATCCAACCTTTATTTTTTAAAAATTTGTGTCACTTTAATGGTCGTTTATACCCCCCCCCCTCTAGCAGTGAAAAAAAACTTTATACAGCAGATTTTGCCTAATAACTCAACACTCATGGTGTTTGATACATTTTATTTGTTTGTAATGATGTTTTTTGGTCACAACCAATATGAAAATCACAAAAATAGTTACTTTAATTTTTAACATATATTTATCTTCTTCAGAATTTTTGACTTTTAATTTTACCTTGAGTTTGACGTAAATGCAAGGTATAAAATACAGAATTTTATAAAGGTACAAAAATTAACATAATATAATTGATAGTGCATATAATTTTTGAAAAAATAATATAAGTGCCGCAAATCAAAAACCATTTATTGCCACAATCGATTCAAAGCCCCCAAAAATGGCACAAACGTCCATAAGAAAATTCTACAGCATCGAAGGACCCCATTGCCAATTTTAACAAAGATCCGACCAAAACTGTCATTTTGTACTATAAAAAAATATGGGGTAGATCCCCATGAGGGGATGTACCTGCATAAGGACATTACAATCATTAAAATTATTCAAAAAAGAAAAAAAAAAAAACCATGTAGCTGTTCGAAAAAACCCTTGCGGACCTGGATTCGATCTCATTCCATCAGGAGCTTCAACCTGACGCGCCTAACCACTTTACCATCGGGTCGCTCATTGATGTAAGGATTTACGATAACACATATTGTTTTAGTTCAGTAGATCAGATGTTATGTGCGAACAAAAAAAATTTAGGAGTGAACTACCCCTAACATTTAGGGGGATGAAAAATAGATGTTGGCCGATTCTCATAGATACTGGATAAGCACAAAAAATTTCATCAAAATCGGTCAAGCCGTTTCGGAGGAGTATGGCAACGAAAACTGTGACACGAGAATTTTATATATTAGATATTTATTTATTTGTTTATTTATCTTTAATGTTATTATTATTATCCTTATTATTCCCCTACCCCCCTTCTTGATGTTTTAACGAGTCCTCGTTACAACGTTTCATCATTGTTTAGATTTGTACTTTGAGTTTTTTTTTTTTTAAACACTTGCAATCTCCTATTAAACTCTTTCAAACGCATGTATTATTAAAAAAAGAGACATGTTTCAGTTTTGCATTTTAAAACAATTTTAGTTAGTGGCCCCTCCCAACAGGATCGTCTGGATCCACGACTGATCCCAAGTGTCTTGTGTATCATCATTATTCAAAGAAAGAAAATATTATTTTCAAAAATATTTTAAAAATAAATAGGAACACTAGATAGGAGAAAAAAAAAAGCAGAGGATAAACAGGACCGTCGGCAGGGGGGGTGGAGGGGGGAGCATTCCCTAGCACTTATCGTCAACAAATATGGCCACAATTTAGAAAAGTTTTGAGCAGGGTGTCAATGATTTAAATCAATTGATTTAAATCAGTGATTTAAATCGTGATTTAAATCAATTGATTTTTTTTTAAAAAATCATTGATTTAAATCACTTTTTATTTTAATCCTTGTAAAATTCTCTTGGACAATCCCAATTTCATTATTTTTGACATTTTCTTTTAGAGCTTTGATTTCCATCTAATAAATGGAAAAATAATCCTACTCATCCCCCCTCCACAGATGCTGAAAGGTTGCAGTCCAAATAATATGTATGCACAAATAGTGCTTTTTGTTGTCTAATATGTAAAATAAAAAAAATACATGCAGGTGCAGGGCAGGTGTTGCAAAGAGTGAATTGAGGGGGGAGGGACATGATAGAATGTGTGTGATATACTTTCAGTGAAAAGAAGAAACAAAAACAACCAAACAGAAGATGAATTTTCTATGCCTTGCATTAGCAACTGGGGGGGGGGGAGGCAGTCTTTATTAGTGACTGAAATGGAACATATTCCAGATTTACAAAGCAAAATAAAGAGGGGAGGGGGCTGAATAAAGTGAGCATTGGGTTGAGCTTCCTGCCCCATTTGATTTTTATCCTAGCTAGTAGACAGGATTATTTTCAGATTGGCTCCAACACTTTTTTCTGGGTTTCTTACTGGTGAAACTTTACTTCAAAGGTGTTTTTGTATTTTTAAAAACTTAAAGGTAAGTTGTTCATAAATAAAAATTAATTCATAACTGAATTTTCAAATTTTAAAAAAAAAATCAAAAAAATCCGATTTAAATCAAAAAAATCTGATTTAAATCAAAAAAATCCGATTTTTTTTTTATTTTTTAAAAAAAATCATTGATTTTTTTACACCCTGGTTTTGAGGAAAGTGCTACCACCCGAAACTCTCAAAAAACGTCCCCTCATTAAAAATCCTTTAAAATTTTGATTTTAGTAATTTGATGTGGAAAAGTATTGGACCTCCGGGAAAAGCCCCACACTCCTGACCAAATATATTTCTGGGATTTCAACTTAGGAAAATTATCGAAGAGGGGGCCCTATATCTTATAACATGCTCCATTAGTCAGCAGAGCTAGACCATCCTATGACTTTGCACAGTCTCGAAAGATACAACACCAGCTAGAAGTCGTTAGCCAAATGTTGTCTGGTGAGTCCCAAATACTTGAGGATGCCCCGTATCTTTCCTCCTATTAACATTACGGATGATCGTCTAAATCGAGTTTTAAAAGCATTCAAAAAAATTCCAGGAGAACAAGCTTTCTCTCGCTAACAACCTTGAAGAGTGTCTTAAAATTCATCGTAAGGTCTTGAATTCTAAAACTTTTCTAGGCGGCACAGTTCCCGAAAACTCCTTCTCTTATCATAGTGAAAGTCGACTAAAATTACTGTTTTGGAGGATCAGGTTTTGAAGATTTCAATTTGAAAAATTCTCTGGGAGGGGCTGAATCTCTTCTTGTCTAAGATCCTCTAAAACTGCGTTTTTACAGCAACAATTTCGAAAATATTTATTGGTTCGGGAGGAAGCTCGAACTTCCATCTTTACAGTATAATTTCAGATATAAAACTTGCTTTTTTTAAAGTTTTAATTTCGAAAAATTAACGAGGAAGCGCCGCCT
>JAXGGA010015636.1:0-28665 GCA_038373865.1 Uloborus plumipes
AAAACATTACATACAATAAAAATAGTGCAAGGCAAATAACAGGGTACAATACAAAAACAGCAAGACAAAGGACTTACAAAACACAGAGATATGAAAAGACGCCAATACGAAACAAACAGAAAAAAAAAATCTGGCATGGACCCCACACTACTTCCTTTTACGTGTAAATTTCTTAGTAGTTGTCTTAAGTGTTAAAAAAAGTGCTTGGAGTGAGCAAGGTAACAATTCAAATAGTTACACCCCTAATCTGCCACGAGACAGTGCAGAAAAATGTTTCACAATGGCTAATTTTCTAAATATTGCTGATTTTAACATCATTGAGTGAATTTTTCGCAAAATATCGCCAATAGCGCCAAGTTGAACCCAAATTCAAAAAATAATTTTCTCGCCAAATTTGTCGCCAACTTGGTGATTTGTTGCCAAGTTGGCGTAAAACACTTGGCGACTAAAACCTTGGCGACATATCGCCAAGTGGTCGCGCCAATTCATATCACTTGAGTCTGCATTGAAATTAACATTGATTTACCCCAAAAAAGGGGTAAAACACCCCCTTGGGAACATTCGAATGCTACCACAAGGGGAGGTGCACAACTAGACCATCTCCAGAGTCTACATACCAAACTAGAAGTTTCTACGGCATATAGTTTTTCAGTTATGCGACACACATACATCCGCACATACGTACATACAGACATCACGAGAAAACTTGTCGTAATTAACTCGGGGGTGGTTGAAAAGGATTTTGCGGCTGTTTATATGTTGGCAGGTACATATGCACGGGCTGACAGGTAGAAAAAACTACTGAACATTCATTCGGGGGTGTGCAAAATCAAAATTTAGACTCAAATTTGAGTGATTTTTTTTTTTTTTCGCGATCACAATACTTCCTTCACTACGTAAAAGGAAGTAAAAAAAAAAGGCAAATTCACTAAGTGAATGAAAAGGTGTGAGCAAAAATATTATGGGCTAAAATCACGTGTCGGACGGAAGATTGTATAATCCATACAGAAGAGCTTAAACAGAAAGAGCCCATAACAGAAACTGTGGAGGCAATTACGAATCCGGAAATGCGGTGACAGACAGCCACGAGGGTCCCGCCTAGCAAAGAGCGACGCCCGGCGATGAATAAAGAGTTAAATGTCGGAAGAGAGATAGAAGTGCCCGATGATTAAAACTCTGGGCGTCAGCCGGAGCCAATATTTGATGGGAGCTGGTGAAGCCGTAAACTCAGTCCGCAAGTCATCGACGGGTCTGTATACACTGAATTCGTAGTCAATAATCGAAGACGGGGGAGATTAGGAAGGATTGAAGATTTTTTTTTTTTTCAGAGAAGTTACTAATAGAAAAGGGCTGTTCATAAATGCAGTCGAACCTGGGAAAAAGAATTCAAAAGAACCTTTAAAATCAGTTCGTCTTGTTGTCCGAACAACAATAAACAAACAAAAGCACATGAATCGTCTTGAGCGAGCTCGAATTAACGAGGTTCGATTGTTCCACACTTTTTCCCAATATTTTTGACTCATTCAACCCACTCTCATCACAAATCACTATGCTCCCAGATGTCACATAACCTGCTATATTACAGGATCCGGCAAATAACTTTTCTCAATATTAAACTACTCAGTCGAACCTTATCAATTCGAACACGCTTAAGACGAATTGCTGCAAAGACAAACTGCATTCTCGACCAGTGGTTGGAAAAACTACATTTCTTTTGTAGCGAACTACAACTACAACTACTTTGTTATAAATGTAGTTAACTACAACTACAACTACTTTTTTTTTTAATGTAGCGACTACAAACTACTTTTGAATTGTAGTCACTACTTCGCTACTTTGTAAAAAATGAATGAATAAAAAGGATACACCGTTTGAGGATTGGCCGAAAAAAATTCGAAAAGCGGTTTACATTAAGAGCAAGAATCTGAGAGAGTGTCACGCCTGTGATTCATGACATCTCAGATTTTTTCCAAAAAATTACCAAATGTTTATTATCTAATTGAAAGATCAAATCCAGAATGTTTTGCTCTAAAGTTGAGTTGTTTAGTTTTTATGGACCCCTAAAGTTGAAGGTGCGGCATCAAAAATTAAGCGGGTTTTCAAGACATGGAAGTTGCCGTGAGCCAAAACCCTTACCAGGAACTGTTTAACTCCAAATTTCTTTTTGTATATGGAATATAGAAGGTTGAAACTTTACAAAATGAACGTTAAATTTGTGGTAAGTTGTTGCCGAAAGTCAGTGAAGGCCCTCAAAACAAGGCATTTTTGACGTTTTATAGCGTTTTTGAGGTCCAAAAAACAGCTTGTACATTTCAGTTGGCACGGCAAAAGTAGTGTCGTTTGAAAGACCAGTGTAAGCACTTTAAAATAATGTATAAATAACCGAGGAAAGTTCAACGTGCTTTTAGTTGCGTAAGGCCGAAATATGAAAAATGTCATATTTTACCGATATTCAAACGGTCATAACTTCCTCTGCCAACAACATATTGAAATATTTTCTTTGCCAATGTCATACTCTATTCTTTGTCTTTACAGAACAGTTGAGTCCTTTGAGGCGAAATGTGAAAATTTTTTTTACAAAAAATTTATTTTTTCCTGTGTATTTTTTGTAAAAAAAAAATTCACATTTCGCCTCAAAGGACTCAACTGTTCTGTAAAGACAAAGAATAGAGTATGACATTGGTAAAGAAAATATTTCAATATGTTGTTGGCAGGGGAAGTTATGACCGTTTGAATATCGGTAAAATATGACATTTTTCATATTTCGGCCTTACGCAACTAAAAGCACGTTGAACTTTCCTCGGTTATTTATACATTATTTTAAAGTGCTTACACTGGTCTTTCAAACGACACTACTTTTGCCGTGCCAACTGAAATGTACAAGCTGTTTTTGGACCTCAAAAACGCTAAAAAACGTCAAAAATGCCTTGTTTTGAGGGCCTACACTGACCTTACGGCAACAACTTACCACAAATTTAACATTCATTTTGTAAAGTTTGAACCTTCTATATTCCATATACAAAAAGAAATTTGGAGTTCAACAGTTCCTGGTAAGAGTTTTGGCTCACAGCAATTTCCATGTCTTGAAAATCCGCTTAATTTTTGATGCCGCACCTTCAACTTTAGGGGTCCATAAAAACTAAACAACTCAACTTTAGAGCAAAACATTCTGGATTTGGTCTTTCAATAAGATAATAAACATTTGGTAATTTTTGGGAGAAAATCTGAGAGGTCATGAATCACCTCATAATGCTAGGCGTGACAGTTTCTCAGATTCTTGCTCTTAATAAATCTAGGAATTGTCTTTGAATTTATTTGTTACTTTTCCTTTTTGTTCTTTTTTTTTTTTCTTTTTTGCTAAAATTTTTCCCTTTTAGATTTTTTAAACAATTTTTACGAATATTCGCCACAAGAAAGGATTCAAAAGTTGAAATTTTGAAAGAATTCTACCTTCAATTTTTTTTTTTTTTTTTAATTTCTTGCAAAGGAATATTTAGGAACATGAAAATTATTTGAAGGAATATAAAAATGATTTGAAGGAATATAAAAATTATGATGCCAAATAAACCAATGACATCAAACAGACAGAATGTATTTCGTCAAAATGATGTATCTAAGGGTCAGCTCCAGTGGCGTACATAGCGCCCCCGCAACCCCCGCGGCGCGGGAGGGCGCAAGACGAATGAGGGCGCTCGATCCAGAAAAATAGCACTATGAGTTACGCGGGGAAATTTTTTTTTTAATTTTAATAGAGGGCAGGGGCGCACTTATAAATTTTGCGGGGGAGCGCATCTTAGTCTATGTACGCTACTGGTCAGCTCATATTTTTATGGCTCTTATTTCTCATTGCGTCCGCTGATGCTGTACTCGTGTAAGATTTGCTCCAGTCAGAGTCAATAACCTTGTTATTTTCCTTCGTTTTTTTTATAATTTTTTTCATAAATTTATTCATTTATTTTTAATTTAAAAGTAGTTTCCAAAAATTGCTACAAACTACTATTTTTTGTATCGCGCTACTCACTACTCTACTTTTTTAAAAAAGTAGTGCGCTACACCACAAACTACTAAAAAATGCAGCTACTACAGTAGTTTCGCTACTTGTAACGCGCTACTTCCGACCACTGTTCTCAACCCCCCTTCTATTGTTTGTTGTTAATTGTTGTTTGTAGTTCATTGTTGTCTTGGATAAGACTAACTGATTTTAAAGGTCCCCGGGAGTTCGTTTCAAAGGGGTTCGACTGTTTTACAGATTCATTATGCAAACAAATTACAGAACTGAAAAATTAACAAATATTATAATTTTGGATTTAATGTGCAAAGTTTATATATATCGCACACCTAGAAGAATACTGACACAACTCAAAAGTCGAAACTCCGAATGTTCAGAGATGTACCCAGAGCCATGATTTAAAAGTCAAAAAGAAACGTTTATTTTAAAAGCATTATGAAAGCAAAGGAGCCGAAATGATCTAACCTAATGTATGATAGACTGCACTGTTACTAATTGCTTTAATATATCAATTTCTTTTCCCCATCTTAAATTTTTCTGTTTTTGAGTTGTGTCAGTATTCTTCTAGGTGTGCGATATATTTATTTATTTATATATGTAAGATAATGTCTTTGAAATTGTTCTCCATGAGCGTCAAAGCATTGCTGAAATCTTTCGTCGTACACTTCACACACTCCAGGCTCCCCCGTACCTACCACAACTCGTGGTTTAACCGGGATAGGGCCCTGAAGAGCGATGTGTTCTTTTTGAACCAGAACCAAGGGTCGAGCAAACCCTTGGCCCAGCACCCCCAGAGGTATCTCTTCACTTGGAGGACTTTGTGACCATGACATTTTCCACGTCCCTCCAGCCACCATTAATCAAGACGGTGGATCTTTGATCGGCTGGGATCGAACCCGGGTCCCTCCGACACGAGTTCGACGCCTTACCGATCGGGCTACCACGGCCCTATCGCACACTGGCCATAGGACGCTGCAATATACCTGGCACAACATTTGTTCAGAAGTTCTGGAAGGCGTTTCTAAAATTGGATTATCAAAAAAGTTGGAGATGAAGGGGAAAAAAAATCTTCATGGATAAAGGGGGTCACAGGTATAAAAAGTTTATAAACCACTAGTATACCGTTTCTGTTGTATTTATACAAATAAATGATGCAAAAAGAACTGCAACATTTCCTATTTTTAATTTTTAATTTATATGAAAAACACATACAATCGTAACATACAACCCACCTCATAACCAGAATGACGTAAGTCCAAAAATTGCGATTTTTACTT
Source organism: Uloborus plumipes (assembly GCA_038373865.1). NCBI lineage: Eukaryota > Metazoa > Arthropoda > Arachnida > Araneae > Uloboridae > Uloborus > Uloborus plumipes. The sequence continues at coordinate 5,287 of JAXGGA010015636.1, forward strand.
GATTACTGCATTGTATGTATGCAATTTTTCTGCATCGACCCATGAGAACATTATTCTGCAAAAGAAATTCTTTTACAATTATTTATCAGCACTTCAAGAGCGCGAGTCGCTTCTTTTGCATGCATACAACAATCGTTTTTGCCCTCTCCTGAAAAGTTACGAAAATGGACGAACGTTAGTCTGGCTCGGAAAACAGAACTCAAAAATCACCTCACCAATGCACTGCAAAAAATTTAAAATCCACCAACATCCTTACTACGCAATTTGTAGTCCACAACATCAAAACAAAGAACTCTACGACGCAAATCCAAAATATGCTCAACCTCGCTACCGAAAATATTAGCATGCTGCAAAATTCAGAAAAGAAATCAAGTTACAGCCCACGCGGTTATTAAAATTACTTCAGGAAAGCCCGAAATTATTCCACAAAAATATACTTCATCGCTAAATCCATTACTTAAGAATTCATCTCTCCGAGAGATTTTCGCTTCGAGAGAATGCATGAATATCAAATAAAAAGAGTGAATGGGTTAACTTCTTAATGCATTACGCTACCGCTAGGGGACGCATAAATTAGGCTCAAAATAGCTCTCGCATATTGAAACGATCGCTCCCAATCGATACATCGCCTTGAAAAGAGCAAATAAGAAATGTAGATTCGATGTCCGTAGGAATACGAGAAAGAAGTTGTTTCTTACGGAACTAAATTAATGGCGTTTACTTAGGGGTCCCGAACGCCGGGAGGGGGTGGGGGGGGCATGGAGCAGACGGCGAAATCTGAAATTTTAAGATGGTGTTTGAAGGGATTATGTTTCTTTTTTTTTGTGCGGTGAGGGGGGGGGGGGGGGGGCTAGTTCTTGGAGGTGTTAGTGGTATTGATAGTCAGGGGCTGCGGCATTACTCTTGGGGGCTATGGTTTGCTATATGTATTCTATATGAGAGGTGGGCAACTTTTGAGGCCACATTTACGTCAAGCAGTAATAAAAGAGGTTGCATAAGTTGATAAGAAAATAAATTGTCAGCTTCGGTTAGTTTTGTCCCAAATTGCATTACTCACAGAGAAAAACAAGTTGTATATTCATTATATTACATTAAAAGTTACAATAAATAAATAAATATAGCCAGTAAATTCCAGTTCAATTAAAAATTAGTCATTTTCGCCGAGTTTGAAAGTAGAAAGTTTTTCACGGACGTTTTTCACCTTTAGTCATCAAAAACAAAAATATGCATGCCGCGAACTTTTAGATTTTCTAAATACAATTTTTCTACTAAATATTTAAAAGAAAAATTATTACACTTGGCATACTTTGTTGTTCCAATTTGAATCACGAGCAAAAAGGGTTGAAGCAATATCTCGGTACATTTTTGGGGTTTTTAATACGCTTTTATTAGTTTCATATGTGGGTTTGTTTGTTTGTTTGTATGTATGTAACTCTGAATGAAAGATAAATTCACGTTCCTTACAAATATAAAAGTAACATATTTAATACTATTATTAATATTACGACTAAACTATATGATGAACTATGTGTTGATGTATTATAAGTGTTTCAGTTGTTTGTATGTAACTCTGAATAAAAGATAAAATTGACGTTCTTTGCAACTATAAAAGTAATATATTTAATAGACAATACATGTTGATGTATTATAAGTGCATGTAAACTTTGCAGATATTCAATAGTTTTGAAAATCAGAGTATCATGAAATATTTTGATTAACTCTTAAAGTGTATTTTTTAGTTTTTTAACCATATTTAAAAATTATTTTGAAAGAATACAACACAAATACATGAATTCCATTTTTTTTAATGTTATTTTTGTCCCGGGACACAGCATTCAACTAGTTAACTCTACAAATAGGAAGTTGTATATAGACGATTCAAAATCCCTGCAATACCAGACAACGGTATCCTCTATGTTTTTCTCTTGGCAAAATGTTGCCAGCTACAAAATGCAATGCAACACCAGCCATGGGAGTTGTCCTCAAGTTGCACAAAAGAACAAAGCGATGGCCCCGAAGACCCAAAAGGCGTCCACACAACACAACCCAAATACAATCGAATGATTCAATGATTGGACGAACTTCAACAGATAGGAATTCCTTCAAAAGAAATTACTGGTTGACCCATTCTATCAACTTTCACCTCCGAGGATTGAAGATTTAAAAAAAAAAATGAACCGACTTCAGAACTTCAATCTGCAAGTGCACTAAAAAGTAAAAAATAATTTTGTTCTTTGAACGCCATCGATACTACATTTAAGTCAGTCAGTTACGTCAGTTTTGAAGTCGGCACAAAAACACTAAATAGAATCTAATTTTTTGAAAAAATACAACACAAATATAGGACTTTCACATTTTCAATGTCATTATTGTCTCTGGACACAAAATTCAACTAGTTAACTCTACAAGTAGGAAGTGGTATTTAGACGATTCAAAATCCCTGCTATACTAGACAATGGTTACATCCATGTTTTCCTCTCAGCAATATGTTGACAGATACAAAATGCAGCGCAACAGCAATGGGAGTTGTCCTTACGTTGCACAAAAGAACAAAGCGATGCCCCCGAAGACCCAAAGACGTCCACAACCCAACAACAATCAAATGATTCAATGTTGGAAGAACTTCAACAGATAGGAATTCCTTCAGAAGAAATTACTGGTTGACCCATTCTATCAACTTTCACCTCCGAGGATTGAAGATTAAAAAAAAAAAAAAATGAACCGACTTCAGAACTTCAGTCTGCAAGTGCTCTAAAAAGTAAAAAATAATTTTGTTCTTTGAACGCCATCGATACTACATTTAAGTCAGTCAGTTACGTCAGTTTTGAAGTCGGCACAAAAACACTAAATAGAATCTAATTTTTTGAAAAAATACAACACAAATATAGGACTTCCACATTTTCAATGTCATTATTGTCTCTGGACACAAAATTCAACTAGTTAACTCTACAAGTAGGAAGTGGTATTTAGACGATTCAAAATCCCTGCTATACTAGACAATGGTTACATCCATGTTTACCTCTCAGCAACATGTTGACAGATACAAAATGCAGCGCAACAGCAATGGGAGTTGTCCTTACGTTGCACAAAAGAACAAAGCGATGCCCCCGAAGACCCAAAGACGTCCACAACCCAACAACAATCAAATGATTCAATGTTGGAAGAACTTCAACAGATAGGAATTCCTTCAGAAGAAATTATTGGTTGACCCATTCTATCAACTTTCACCTCCGAGAATTCGCATTCATATATTTCTTCTTTCTCACTTCACCTCAAATCGTATTTTTCTTCCTGAAACGGTCTGCTGTCAAAAAAGGTGACATGCATTTTTGTTCGAGAATGTAAATATAGAGCATTATATTTATTTTCAGTACATCATATTGTTAGCATTTCATTCGGTTTTGGATGGGTACGAGTCCCGGGATTCCATTCCAACTTCTATTTGCCGAGGGACGATTTCCTTCATGAAAAAAGATTCATGAAAGTAAACAACGACTTGCGGGATTTAGGTAACTGAGTGGATTTTTTTTAATGGTAGCATAAAACACTACACTGCAAAAAATAAACTTGTTTTTCAGTATAATACTGGAAGCATTAAAACTGAAAAATGTACAGTAATAAACTGTAAAACTAGCAATTTTACAGTTTATTACAGTAAAATTAGCAATTTACAGTTTATAACCATAAAATCAGCTGCATTATACTGAAAAAACAATAAATCACTGGCAGCAGAGGTTGCAGTTTAAAACTGTAAGATGCACAGTAATGAGCTGTAAATTAGCAATTTTACAGTTTATTACTGTGAAATTATAAAACTTACAGTTTATAACTATAAAATTACGATAAAAGTAGTTGTATTAAACTGTAAAAATACCATTCATTTCTTACAGTGCAATAGACGAAAGTAAAGTTTTTTTTTCTAAACTATCTAAACTATAATCTTTTGCCAAGTTTTTATCTTCAGTCAGGGGTATAATTAGAGAACAGCACAACGCCTGGTGGTTTAAAGCTACAGTGGACAAATAAAATTGATTTTTTTTCAATTATTGATTTATATGTCTAAAACTTTGTGTGCTTGTATTATTGTATATTTACTACATCTGAAAGCATAGCACCTCACGTTAATTTATAACCACCCTGTATCTAAAAGCGGAATTTTACGTCATGACCGCTCAAAGGGTTAAGGTTTCCTTTTATTTCTAAGCAGCTCTCTTTCCGTTTGTATTAGGAGAAAAACCAGAAAAAGGAAACTGCAAAGCAGCTTGATAAGTGATAGGCTTATTAAAAACCGTTTCCGGCTTTCAGAAGAATCTTCCATCACATTACCATTGAGTCACGAATTGAACTACTGCAAGCAGGTCCTTTAACATTCATTCAAGAAAAACTACCGTAAATAGACAATTCAGTTCCAAAATCTAATTTCAGTTAAATTCCTAGAAGTATAATTTGCCTACATCAAACTAAAGATTTTTTTTTCTCCCAACAAGCTAGTGTAGTCCATGCAATGGCTTGTGCAGCCCCAGGAAACGTCTGATGTGCCAAAAGTACCCGATGACCAGTTTCTTTGGCATAAAAGTAACAATCACTCATCTATGATTGTATGGTCGGTTGACTAACTCAGGCTGAAACATCTCGCTATTGTTTTCTGGGCGAAGCTATTAATGTAACTGGTGCAAAGTGAAGGGTGCGAACTGGGATTTGCTAAAAAGGAGGCATAAATTACACCCCAAATAGTAGGGAGTGCAGTAGATGAATTGGGCATTAACACGTCACCCTATAAGACCACACACGATAGGAAGCATGGTCCTCCGGGGCATGTCTCAACTAAATAATTTCCTCTGCCTTTATGTAATTTGCAAAAGAAGATAACATGGCAGAAGATATCACGCAAATTCGACGCAATCATTAATCTCGAGTCCAGCGTTTCAGAACCGCCAAGTAATAATCAGGGTAAGAGTATCCCATAAAGGGTACATTGGTGTTGGGCAGCTTGTTTACTTTCAACCAACTTTGGCGAAAACAGAAAAATATCATTTAAGGCAGCACCATATTAACTCCACATTTTACACATTAATATAAGCACTCTTGCTTTTAGTATACTTGATGTTGTCCAACTTGTTGTACAATTTGGGCAATGTAAAAAACTAAATCTTCGAATCTGTCAATTCGAATAACAAACGCTGACTGATCGAACGAAAAAAGGAAATGTAAATTAAAGCAAAACACTAAAGCTCGACTAGGAATTCTGCATCGTAGCTACAGGCTATCAGAGGCACAAAAAATGGTAGTCATTTTTGTACTTATGGTTAGCCAATTGGAAAAAAAAGTATATCAGTAGCAGCAAAAAGTAAATAACCAATTTTCTGATAGTAATATAAGAGATTATGCTACTCAATAAAAACAACGAACAAAAAAATCAATGAACATGTTTTTTCAAGTTAAAGAACCAGCAAACAAAAAACGATGACAGTTTATAAATTTGTATATGACTTTTTACAAATTAAGAAACAAATGGTTGCCACTTTTGGCAACCGGTACTTAATTCTTTTCGCAAGTATTTTCAATGAAATGGTAGCCCGTTGGCTACTAGTGACAGCTAACCTAGAGCTTTAGAAAACATCAACTGCAAGAAATAATTGATTATAGAACAGTTTAAATTGAACTTCAAATATCACAAAACCGCATTCGAATACAGTTGCTTATGTCACACCTATGGTCACTGCTAATTAGAACCTTTCAGAGATTTTGTTCCCACGGTAAAATATAACGTTATCAAGGACACCGGCACAATAAAACGAGGCTTCACCTGCCTAAGAATGGACGCCCGAGGAAGGTCTGGGATCTCGGAGGGCGTGGTCCAACCTTTCAAGGAGCATCAAAATTATCAATTAAACTATCCAAATCAGAAGGACACACGGAATAATTACTGTTCCCTCAACAGCTATTACGAAGGGCGGATGTTTTTGGGATGCATCTAAGTACATGAAACCGTATTTAGAATCCGACGTTCTATCAGATGCATAATAAATCGTCTGCGCCTTATTTTCCAGACTAAGAAGATTACGTTCTGCCATGTGAAAGAGCAAGGCTAGGCCGTTAAAATCCCAGATTAGACGGATTGTTCGAAATAAGAATGGTTTCCGTATTTAGAATGTGAATGATTAAGGTAATTTAAACGGCTTTGATCAAAGTTCGTAGATTGAATTGAACTAATTCCATTGGGATTTCATTTGCAGTTCCTTCCGATAGCTATAAATAAATGCCAAAAGGTTTGGAAAGAAAAAGGAACTTATTCTCTCCATCAATTTAACCTCGAATTATTCAAATGAATACCCGCGTTTATGTATGGGTCTCCATACATGGGTTTTGCCATACATGGCATGCCATTTGCCATACATGGGTTATGTATGGCAAAAAATAAGGCACAAGCACTAATTTTTAGTACAATCTTAATGTAATATACATACCGATATGCAATTGAAAATCGATCCTATTGCTGCCCGACACAGCCAAAGCTTGACAACTTAGAAAAGTGGACACATTAATGCCTATTATAACTGATAAACATGAAGTAATTTGAGATGAATTCTGTAGGCTGAAACCATTCACGATTATAAAAAAAAGTTTTGGACAGCAGACAGCCAGCCTACTAGATAAGGCATTGATTGACACGGAATCAAAGGGTTTTGGATTCAGAGCGGTATATCGCCAAATATCCACCGAGCACGTGCTCGTAAAATCCGCGGGCCCGTAAGTCCTGAGGTCAGTCGCTAGCAGTTTCGTTTTTGTATTTTCTCCACAACACAACCTACCTCTTAGAATGACTCTTCAGGATTGTCTTACGGATTTTACCGCATGACTTAGGATAAGTGGCCGTTGATCGTTGAAGTAAAAGCCCTGGGGACAGTCTGGGCTCGGTTTGGAACTCTCCCTCAATCGCTCAGTCTTTTTGATTTGAACCAGAAGCCGAATAAGCCCTGTTCCAGCAGTAGGAGTTACCCTGGTTACCTATCTCCTGATCCACAAGGGCTGGCAATTACCTTGGGCGTATGGTCCGGAAGCCCCTCCTTCCCTTCAGAAGTGTGTCGAAATTGTGGAACTCTCAGTGACCCACTTAAAGTTTGACCGCGGATAGATGGCGGATGGGACTGGAAGCGGAAACGGACTACTTTATTCGGAAATAGGTTGGATTAGCGAGAAAGCGCGACTTCACTGCTTTCGCGTTCTAGCAGACCCAACACATTTCAAAATGAAGTGGATCGTTTCCGCTTCCAGCCCATCTGCCATCTCTTCGCGGTCTTACTTTACCGCGACTTGCCGTACCATTTAAACCAGATAAATCAATTCAACAGGTTGGTGCAAGGGTCATTAAGGTGCAAAGGCGGAGATACGTACGCACTCGTTAGTCGTGGGTCCGAACCCAAGTGGCATTAACAGCAACTACAAAGTTCTTCAGCTGTACACAAGAAAGTATTAAAGTACTAAATCGTACTTGCAATTCAAAGCGTGAAAACACGATTAATTACGTTTTGGAGACGTATTTCTGATATTGCAATGCGTGAAATTGTAGAAGAGTCAAAAATATCACTGCATACTCTTTGACTTCCAATGAGATGGGAAGGTTAATGTCCGGTTTACAGGCGAAAATGGACACATCTAGTAGCCAGCTTTTGCAGAAGTGTGTTAGCTTCCAAATTCAGGAATGTCACATTAAAATGAACGAAGCATGAGCGCAAAATTTTTCTTTCTCCACCCCTCCTCTTCATTTGAATGGGGGAAGGGGGCATTCAAATCGTTACCGTCAACAAATTGCAAATAAACAAAATTTTATTGTTCAAAGGGCTATTCCTTCGAATTAAACAAAACTTGATTTTTCAACCGCGAAAAATAGGGAATCAAAACCGCAAGTGAGTGTCGTCACAAAGCAACTAAAAGACTTTGTATCTCGACGGTTACGTTTAGAGCCGCTATGTAGATAGCCGCTATATAGATAGGAGCCTTAGTTACCTTTTTTAAACTTGTTTTCACTGGACGTTTGCCAATTCCATTGCAACCGTTGTCACACAGTACGCACATACACGCGTATGGATGCCCCAATAAAATCAGTTAATGCGATGGCGAAATCCAATCACTATAACTGGGACTAATCTCCAAACATAGTAACTTAACTACTTCATACAACGAAGGGAAGCCACGACACAATTCGCCAATGGCCTTGGCAATGGCAAAAACATTTCTTTCTTTTTTTTTTGGTTGCGCAAACGTTCGTTCACACATATCTACAGTCTACACAAGTACATTTTAACCACGATCTCTCTCATAATTACCAGCAGAGAAAGCTGGTGGCGCTCGAGAATGAGTTTCACAAGAGCGCGTAAAATCATAACGAAAAATCCAGAGAGCAATAATAATCGTAAAGAAAGAGATAAAGACATCACACATTCTGCACAGAAAACCCATTATCCCGCAGCGATACGTACAGAAGGTCAGGAGGTGGGGTGCAGAGAAACCTCTTCTACCACCGAAATGGACTGCCAGAGACCACACAAAGCCAGTTCTTTCGGACTAAATTGCATTCGCAGGGGAGATAAAAAAAATCAAGTCAAAGGTTGGTATCCACCCACGGCCACATCGAGACTCATATGCTATATGAATGTAACCTTGGCTTCCAAGCGTCCACTGACTCATGCCAAAAAGCAACCTCCCTCTGAGGTACCCGTACCACTGAGGACTCAGAAAACTTTACCTTTTGCAAATGCAGCAGGGATCTAGCTTGAAAAGACTCTAGTTTTATTTGGAAGCATCGTCCTGTTGCTCTATTGAAGTGACTGTTGCCTTTTTGAAGTGATTGTTACTTTTCTGAAGCACCCTGATGATCGTTCTAATGAGGGTATCTGGTTCTGTAAGAGAGCATGAACAGAATATCCAGCAAGCGTTACACTGATTGATGATAAAAGTAAATTACGATGTAAAAGGTTACCTTTGACAATCCGAAATTGGTGGCAACTAATCGTATTATAAAAGTTTATCGTTCTCGGAGTTCAGACAAACACACGTTGTCAGATAAGCACACCCTCACGGATTGGCTCCCTTATATACCGAAACTTGGGGGGGGGGGGGGGGCAGAGAGAGAAGCGATCTTGAAAGCGAACAACATTGTCGATATGTGCCGCGCAGGAGTCCTAAATATCTGTTTTGTTATTTGCGTAACGGGTCATTCCATGAAAATGTCAACCTCAGCCGAAGAAAAAAAAAATACCGAAGTGAAAAAAGTATCAAAAAATAAATGAATAAATACATAAATAAAAATCATACAACATAAGAAGTCAAAAAAATTGAAAAATTATTGTAATTATCACTGAGATTAGCAATAATTAATAGTTTGTAGTGTGTCAATACTGCTTATTATTCGATGGTTACGTTAGTCACACTCCATCTTGAGTAAAAGTGACACTTAAGACTAAAAACAATTAAGATATAATAAATGTGTTTTATGTTTTTAAAAGCCAACTTTACAGTTTTCAAATATATCATTCAATTTTTGACACTTGCTTAACTTTGAGAAATTTTTGCCTCACAACATGAGTATTCATTTTCAGGGTTGCAAAAATGTTACGTTAGTCACACTGCTATTTTGGTTGAAAAAGTATCTACTGTCAGTAATTTTGTTTTAAATTCTTAGCAGAAATGATACATAGATACCATGTACATTGTAAATCCACCAGCATAACTAAAAAATACTTTTTATCTTTTAAGTTACAAGTAAACACAGTTACAAAATCAGCTCTGAATGTTACGTTAGTCACTATGCAATGACCCTAACATAGTTGTAAATAGTTGTAAAAATAAAAATGTTAGATTGTAACTTGCATCCTCTGTCTCAGTCAACCAACGAACAGAGTGGTCAAAACGGTACAGTGCCTATACCGCACAGGGAGGCTTATACCTCACCTCAACCACATATTTTAGTTTGACAACCATTATTTCACACCAAGCATGTGTAACACCAGCAAGTCTCTTTCAAAAAACGGAGCCACACTATTAAAACTACAGGTTGCACAAGGCACCTATAAAGGTGAAGCGTTGTAGTACCAGCGGCACTTCTTGAAGGGCACCACTAGACCCCCTGTGGCACCCCAAGGGTTCCCAATCAAAATTGGGGGGGGGGGGGATTTTTTAAAACTAATTTATTTATTTGTTTAAATTATTTATTAATTTATTTTTTAAATTAAATTATTTACTGATTTTTGTTAAATTTAAATTATTACTTTATTTATTCATTTATTTAGTGTGTGTGTGTGCGCGCGATATAGAAGTAGAAAAGTTTGTTTTCTGTTGTAGTGTGCGCTACTTTTTTTTCTTGTTCTTTATATGTACTTTTATATCATTGTCACGTTTTGAGACACAACTAAAATTCTTAGTGGCAAAAATCTTCTTACGTATTCTTGAGAGAGAGAGAGAGAGAGTGTGTGTTTGTATATACTTGGAATGTCTGGAAAGGAAAAAAGCGATTTCATTCTGACTTTTAAAAAGTTAATATAGAAAAAATAATAATAATTATAATTTTTAAAAAAAGTAAATAATATTTTAAAAAATAATAAATAATTTCAATAAATAAATAAAATAAAAAAGAGGGGTAAAAATGAAAATAAAAAGCGTAAGAGGGTTGTGAAAAATAGGGGCGGGGGATTTTCGCCATTGAGCTTGGGGATGGGGGGGGGGCACCCCTGGTAGCCACATGGAGTCCAATGGCACTTTCAAAGGTGCCATAGGGAGTCAAATAGCACCATTTAGGCGGTGCCGCTGGTGCTACAACTTTCACCATTCAAAGGTGCCTTGTGCAACATGCAGTTTTTACAGGAAACGGCTAATTCAGGGATCTAGAGGGTGTAAGGTAGGGTGGGGCGAAAAATAAAAAGTTTTTTATATCAACTTCTAATAGCTGCCAAAAGTTGTCTTTGGTGATGGTTAGCTTTTGTGCAAAATTTGAGAAAAATCGGTTAATATCTTCAAGGGGCGCTGCGATCGCAAAGTTTTACCATAGCTTTGTTATGGATTTTATGGTTAAAATATCAACAAGAATGCATTTAGCTAGTCTCTTTGCGTTTTTTTTACTCAAAAGATGTTTTCATGCATTAAAAGCATATGAAATGACTCACAAACATTTTATACGATATATTTTTATTTTAAAAAAATCACTTTTTTTCACGTTTTTGTTTCTTTTTAAATGCTTGAAATATAAATATATCATATAAAATAATTTTTTGTGAGTTATTTTATATGATTTGAATGCATGAATATATCTTATGAGTAAAAAAAATGCAATGAGATTAGCTAACGGCATTGTTTTTCATATTTTAACCATAAAATCCCGATAAAAGCTATGATAAAACTTTGCGATCGCAGCGCCCCCTGAAGATATTAACCGATTTTTCTCAAATTTTGCACAAAAGCTGGCTATCACCAAAGACAACTTTTGGCAGCTATTAGAAGTTGATCTGAAAAACTTTTTATTTTTCGCCCCACCCTAGTGTAAGGTCTCCTTGTTCGTCTACATTCTCCGCGCCATCTGAAAGAAGCCAGAACTACAGGCATATGTATTTACACTTAGGTTGTATAAAATTGATCCGCTACACTAATCAAATACATGAGCGTGAAGAAAAATGCCTTTTTCACAAATCTAAATAATATTAATAGTAATAAAAAGTTTGATCCAATTTTTGAAATCTTCCACGCAAATTTGATAAATAATTATCCATGCCCAGTTACGACATTGTAAGACATTTATACAAATGACTAGTATCGAAATTAGATCCGATTTTTCAAACACGTGTTCTTATTCATAGAACACCAAACCCTGAACCATTTTTCATCAATCAAAATTTCAAGATCCTGTTTCTTTTGAAGGATTCTGCAGATCATTTCCGCTCGTTTCGGCAACGTAAAAAGAAAGCAAAAAGAAAGGTAGAGAAGACACGCAAACGAAATGGAAATGAATCTCTACATGGGGTTTCGGAATGGCGCATTCTATTGAAATCAGTTAGCTGAGCATTTACTGCGCCCGCGGCGAACGAAAATTAGCAGAACAGGTTGTTACTTGAAATCGGTTTTAAATCTTTGTGAGATAGTTTAAAACAAATCGTGCTGAAAATCTTTTGTTTCAATTTCTGAAAGTCATTTTATGGGAAAACTGTCTTGGAAATAGTCAAGAATGCTGTTGATTATGGCAAACGGTTAAATATAAATTTTGAAATAAAATTCATCCTCACTTTCTTCAAATTTGATCAGTCCATAGACATGAGATAATTTTGGCAAAAATTTGGACAGAATTGATGTTTGAAAACATGGACAGAAAAAAATTAGTCTTTTGAAATAACATTGTAGAGGCCCTTGGGTAAAAGAAATTCTGTATTCGGAATAATACGTGCAATAGATCGCCAGCTTGGTTATGTCATGCAGAGAAGGTAGTTTCACTCTCAGTAGGACTCATCAGTCAGGAAAAGACAGTAACCGAGCTCGAAAGTGAAATCATCTTGCAGAAGTTAGCTACTTTACTTTAGCTGCCACTTTATTGCTCGTTTGGCAACTTTTCTAAAAATTTTCGGCAGACTTTAAGACTTCATATTTCGACAACGAGATCACGAGGGCAAAAAATGTATGCGTCTAGAAACATGTTTTATAATGCTCTTTCGACTGCTACCTATTTATATTCTTCTTCTTCTTATTATTATTATTATTATTTTCATTTTTAAGTTATCGTATGATTGCCTGTACTACACTGCAAGGTTTCTTGACAACGAGGTGGGGACGTCACCGGGATGTCAGCCTATGAAAAACGAACTAGATAAAACGTCACAGCCTACTTGGCGAATTAGAGGAGCTCGCTAACTGTGCGTGAGCTCTTATTGGCTCGGCGCGTCGTGACGTTAGTGTCAACTTAAGTTACTGTCTAGTATAGCGAGATTTGCATATGGCTGCATCCTGTTTCTGGGGGCTGATACGTGACAGCGACCAGGGAGCGGAAGCATTCTCGTAACAATAAAATCCCATGATGTTTTTTTTTTTTTTTTTTTGATGAAACAATGAGTTATATAATGTGTAAAAATAGACAACGTTTAAAAAGTACAAACACATAGATTAAAATGAGTTTAAAATTTAGCAAACAGCTGTTTCGGGGCTATAAACTGCAAGCATATCACCAGTGCTTAAAATTTCAAAGAAAAGACAAGGTTCACATGCCAAAGAATGACAAGTGAACTCCACAATTTTTACAAACAATGAGGTTTTTTTTTTTTTTTTTTTTTACTGCTCAACGCTAAACTGTTTTTTACAAAACAAAAAAACAATACTTTTAAACAACTATTAGGGCCATGCTCCACATCAGCGTAAAACGCGACCGAAACTGAAGGCAGAAACCGAAAATCCGGGTACTTTCCATAGGAACACCATTGAATCCATTTTACGCTTCTGCCTATTTTTTCTGCTTTACGTCGATGTGGAGCATGGCCCTTAGTCTTACTAATACTGTGAAACATAGGGCTCGCGATTTAATAGAATAATCGCACTATCCTCTGACACATTAAAAGCGTGTTAGGGCCCTGCTCCACATCGACGTAAAGCAGAAAAAATAGGCAGAAGCGTAAAATGGATTCAATGGTGTTCCTATGGAAAGTACCCGGATTTTCGGTTTCTGCCTTCAGTTTCGGTCGCGTTTTACGCTGATGTGGAGCACGGCCCTTAAGCAGAAAAATAAAGCAGAAACGTAAAACGGATTAAACGGTTATTCCTATGGAAAGTACCCGGATTTTCGTTTTTCTGCCTTCGATTTCGGTCGCGTTTTCTGCCGATGTGGCGCAGGGCCCTTATAGTTAAAAGTTAAACACGTGAAAAGAGATAAAAAGAGAAAAGAACTTGAGTCAATAGCGCTATTCCCGATAAAGAGTCGGAAATTAAAAATGAAGCTTAAACGCAAAAAATGTTCATCTCCTTTACGAAAAATGTCCAAACACCGGAAGCTATGTAGAAGATAAGAAGATCAGGGAGGAACATTAATAAGATTAAATATACATCATTTCAACATTTTTCTTCATAATTAGTCGTGCAAGCATGAAACGGCTAGCCTGTACTGTGTGAATAGAGTTTAAACCTTCTAGTAACCACTTTTTGTGAGGATAGCTGGGATTTACAGTGGCACTAGATTAACTTATACACAAAAAGTATTAAATTTGAAATAAAATATCTACAATTCATAACGGTTATATAAATTGACTGCTCATTTTGCATGATTGTTTTCTTATAAAGTATTCATTTAAAAAGTATCAAGTGGAGGGAAAATTGATTTTAAACTGATGAATTGAAGAATGAAAAAAAAAGCCACGAAAACCAAAACTATTTGCAATTTTTCAAAAGGCCAAAAGCCACGCTTACTTAGGATCAGCTGTGAAATAAATGGGTTAGCTTAAGCAAAATAATTAACTTTATAATTACTTTTAATCATTTTTATTTTTGACAACATTTGAAAATGTTGTCCCACTAACCAGCGAAGGCCTAAGTTAAGCATTTATATGCTGAACAAAGCTTTTAAAAAGGCTTTTACACTCACGAATTGAATTGAATAAAGGAATGTCTCACAATGTTAGAAAAATTAATCTCCATGCTTTTGCTGGGCTGGCTGGGAGCACAATATGAGGGTACTCCTGTAGAGACTTCTGTACGTGTTAGCCATGCATATATTGCAGATAAATAATTTTAAATATGAATCTGGCACTAAAAGTTTTCTTCCTGGACTCTCAAGTTAACCCATTAATGCCTGACTTTTTTTTTTCCAAAGATATTTTGTGTACTAGTTACAAACAATGTTTAATGGACAGGAAAAATAATTAAAAATATATCATGTAAAAAATAAACTTTTTATTCAGGAAAGAAAAATCGTCCCTTAAAAAATACGATAGACCCCAGAGGGTACATACTTTTTTTACTAAAAATTGTTTCAGCCTACGATATAATATTTAAAAAGACATTTTATAAGAATAAATAAAATCAGCAATTTCCATAAACTGGGAAGCTGGGAATAACTTTGAAAACTCAGCTTTTTTTTCTTGAGATTGTGAACGATGTCATTTTTGATAAAGATCATATTAAAACTGCAACGGAACACACTCTACAATGGTTATGTGCTGCAATCTGTTAATAACGAATTGAAACAATACCAAGGTACTAATTGAACACTATTATTTGGTTGAAATGCTCATTTTGGAGGAATTCAGACCCTTTTTTCGACCGTCCCTAAAAAGGGAAGCTAGGCATTAATGGGTTAAGGATGAGAGAAACTTCTAGAATTAAAAAAAATAAGTGAAACTTAAACTGTTTTTCATGAATGAACCACACATTTAATCACCTCAACACTTTCGAAGAATGTTAAAAAACAGCTAGAACTTTTTACCCGAACACTCCCAACAACTTACACACAAAGAGAAAAAAACTGCCTTTTTTTCATTTCGGGCTTCGGGGAACACTTAGCATGTGTACAGTCATCAGTGATATCGTTTTGACTCGCACATAAAGATCTCCTCGTGAAAGAAATATAAAAAAACACGACAGGAAAAAAAAAATTAACTGCTCTTCCAACTCTGTCTTGCTTTGTGTTTATTTTTTTAAGCCACTATTGGCGGAGGCGCAGTAAAATTTTCCCGTGAAATGAGCTGAAGCATTTGGTGGAAGTATTAAAAAAGCGATTTAGAGGTTTGGAAGAATGAAAACCGAGATAGCAAAAACTAGTAAGCTATTTTTTTTTTTTTTTGACGAAAATACTGAGGAAAAAAAAGGTTAATGTAGTTTGAGGTTGCGCATGTAAGCCAGAGACGGTAAAGAATACAAATCTATCTTTTCGTGAAGTTGATGACAGCACACCAGGACACAAATGTTGGAGCAAAACAATAAAATGTTGTAGAAAACTTTATTAAATTTGCGAAAATGAGCCCTTTCATTAAAAAAAAAAGTTATTGGAAGTATACCCAGCACTGACCCATATCGCTGCTTGAAATAAACAGTGGTATATCTGCAAAAATCGATTTTTTTTTTTATTACATCAAAAAATTCGTTTATTTTAACCCTTTCTTGTGGTAATATCGGCATATCTCTAGTTTCAAAATATCAAGCAGCACACAGTCGTTAGTGTCGTTGTGCATAGTTATTATTTTGACGCGCTTCTCCTAGTAAACAACGACACAGCCGCCATTGCGTCAGTTCTGAAGAAGTGCTTGGAGGAGGAACATCTATGTCTCTGTAAGTTGATTCGGCATAAGTACCCTTAATACCATTTTACTTCAAAATTCCGTTTTACTGCAAAAACTTTGAAACGTTCTCCTGAAAAGTAGTGTCTTGCAAATATGCCACTTTTCATTTCAAGCAGCGATATGTCAAAAGGATTATTCCACGGTCGGATGTGAAATTGTTGGACAATTTGGACTAATTTTTTCTTATAATTTCATACACATACTATACGAATTAAATACCATGGAACCGAATATTCCCGGGAACCGAATTCACTCTCATCAGTATTTGCCTTTCTTGTGCTTTGTATTTTTATTGGCGTACAGTTGCAAAAAATACTTGCCTTTGGAAATACAAAAAACAAATTAAATAATAATAATGACAAATTAAATGAATAAAAATAAAATACAAGGAGGGGGAGGGAGGGGAAAAACTTCCTCAATTGCGAAGGGCTTTTTCTAGAACCAAACCATTTGTAGTCGTAAAACAAATATACCAGAGTATACTCAATCATATAATGACTCTCTAACAAAGAGAGATTAAAAAAAGAGAAAATCCAAAAATACTTCGTCAATGTCAAGAACATCAAACACCGAAAGAAAAAAAAATAAATAAACAAAATTAGACCAAACGCTTTTTTCATTTCCATTTTATTTCATATACATATTTCTTTAATATGCAGAACGTGCATTTGTCCCGGGTCAAAAGCCGATCATACAACAATGGAAGGTACAAATTAACGCATTGTATGCAAGGGGGAAAGAAAGAAAAGGCAATCGAAAATAGAATATGAGAGGGTTCAGAGGGCAATGGCTCTGAAAACAGGCGGCAGTCAATAGATCCCCGCTGAGAGTAGAAAATTAAACATAATCAGAAACAAAACAACTTATGAGCTTCCTCATGCGTTGAACTGGGGATGAAGGGAGCCTTGTGGGATGCCGAAGAAATGGAACTCTAAACGGAACTACGTGTTTTGTTCGAATGCAGATGAACCAACAGAGAAGACAGAGGGTTCTTAAGTTCATTCGAATCGGGACGACATTTTCATTAAATTAGTCCTTCCTCAAAAAAAAGGAGGGGGGGGGGGGAAGAATATGGATTTTTTTTTTCAAACAATATTTTTCCGATATGCAGTTAGAAGGAAGTTGGAGTTATTGAGTCTCGAGATTTATAGTTTGAGAGGCAAGGGAACAATAGAATAACTGTTATTTTCCGTTTACCTCACGTTTTCAACGACGGCGAAAAGTTTTGGAGTTATAACTTTAACTATTATTAAGAGTTTTGCACTAAAACTATTTATCTTCGACGCATTTCAGGACTTAATACGGGAGTACCAGAATTTATTTTTGTTTTATTTACTTGTTTATTGACTTTTTTTTTAATGCGTTGTATTGTTCATTAACGACAAGTGCGGCAAACATCAATAATAAGACTTTGAAGAAGAAACAAAAATATTATCAAATAAAAAAACTTTTAATAATTAATTATGAGTTCAAAAGCTGAATTAAATGTTCCTTTTAACCCCCAATACTCGACTAAGTTAGTAAACATAACTGGAGCAAGGTGCGGTATAAATGGCATAATTATTCGTGGCATACATTTAACATTTCTCGTTTTAAAAGAAAGTTTCGGAAATTCATGTTGCTAATTTACACTATAGATAAATATGAGAGGGTTCAGAAAGCAAAGGCTCTAAAAACGGGCGGCAGTCAATAGATCCACGCTGAGAGTAGAAAATTAAACATAATCAGAAACAAAACAACTTATGAGCTTCCTCATGCGTTGAACTGCGGATGAAGGGAGCCTTGTGGGATGCCGAAGAAATGGAACTCTAAACGGAACTACGTGTTTTGTTCGAATGCAGCGGAAGTAATAGAGAGAAGAAAGAGTTCTTAAATTCATTATAATCAGACGACAACTTAGCTGAATTAGTAATTCCTCAATGAAAAAAAAAAAAAGGTGAAGAAAGCTGATTTTTTTTTTCAAACAATATTTCTCCGGAATGTAGTTAGAACATAGGGTAGTTCTCGAGATTTATCATTAGAGGTGCAAGAGAACACTAGAAGTTGTAGAATAATTGTTATTTTCAATTTGCATCAAAAGTATTCAACTGAAGCGAAGACAAAAGTTCTGGAGTTATAACTTTAACTATCAGGGGTGCCCATCCCTCCCAAACGCAATGGCGCGAATTCCCCCCCAAAATTGTTCACAACCTAATTGTGCTTTTTATTTTTACCCTTTTTTATTTTATTTATTTTTTTAAATATCATTTATTTACGTTTTAAATATTACTTATTTATTTATTTAAATATTATTTATTTTATTTTTTTAAATATTCTTATTTATTTTTAAAAAAGAATCGCATTTTTTCACTTCCAGACATTCCAAGCACAAACAAAATAAATAAATAAAACAATAATGATAAAGAAATAATTTAACCCTACACTGCATGAATTTTTATTTTTCTTAGAAAAAAATATATGTGTTAGTCAATGTAATAAGAAAACATGGAAAAATATTTTAAAAAATTTAACTCTAATTTTTCCCCCTTTCTAATTAAAAATAGTTTTGTTGCCAAATGGCTACACCATGCATTCAACAGATAAAAATAATTTAAGTGATAGTCTTGAAAACAGTTTTTTTTTTGTAAAAAAAATAGAGGAATTGAACATTTGGTGCACTGTACTCTTGTAATAACTTACATTTTGACATTTTACATCGTTGTTTATTTGTACTGTGTTCTTTCCGATGATCAATTCTGTCAAATCTGATATCTTTTGGAGGCCCTCTCGCGCAAGTTTTCTTTTTTTTTTTGGTTTGTAACTCTCTAATTCCTCTGTAGCTAATGGTTTCTCTCTTTTTAATACGCTTTTATTAGTTTCACATGTGGGTTTGTTTATATGTATGTATGTATGTAACTCCGAATAAAAGACAAAATTCACGTTCTTTGCAAATATAAAAGTAATAGATTTAATATTATTTTTAACACTAAAGGCTAAATTATATTACGTGTTGATGTATTATAATTGTATGTAAACTTAAGTGCGGATATTCAGTTGTTTTGAAAATCAGAGGGAAACCAATGATGATCTCAGCGCATTCCTATGTTAAAGCGTATTTTTTAGCTTTTTTTTAAAACTATATTTTAAAATTGTTAATGACTTTACTTGTCCGTGTAAGCACAACGTTTGTGCCAACTGAAATCGAAAATGAACACGTTTTAAATGCTTTTCTCCATCGATTTTTTGTTTGTTCACTTTGTTGAACATCAACTAAGCATTGATAATTGCGAGGTCTAATAAACTGTAGAACACCTGAAAGAACTACTTTTGGGTCCGCATGATTATTTTATACCTTCCAAAAAGAGAAAGAAGCCAGCCCGAAACATAAACAAAGCACATACTTCATGAACTACAAAGATGAATCGAAGTGTTCTCAGGCTGCTTACTGCATAATGTTGCCAAATGGCTACAGACATGTATTATGTCCTAGATTTTTTCCAAATAATTATTTTGATGTAGAACGCATTTTAAACGAAAGATAAATGTTTATTTTATTCGTGATATTTCTTTAAAAGACAAAGAAAAATATTTTATTGTAAAAAATAATTTCAAAACTTGGTAGTTTAAGTGATTTTAAAAGCTATCCATATGGATTCATTTAAGAGCATGTAATAGACCAGTGCTTCCATGTATGGAGGATAAATGGTGATAATTACTTTAAATATACCCAATACTTGCTTTTTATGCATTGAGTTGTCTTATGAATACATTCTGCTATTCATAAGAAGGTCAAATTGTCCATGTATCCAATTGGCAACACCATGCAGTGTAGGGTTAAATTAAAATTATAAATTAATGAATAATTTAAATTAAAATTATAAATTAATGAATAATTTACATTAAAAAATCAGTAAATAATTCAAGTTAAAAAATAAATTTACAAAAATTTGAATAAATAAATAAATAAATTAGTTTAAAAAAATCCCCCCCCCCAAAAAAAAAAGTTTGATGGCGCAAATTGCGCTATAATCCCCCCCCCCCTGTGGGCACCCTGTTAACTATTATGAATACTTTTGCACTAAAACTATTAATCTTTGACTTTTCTCTGCAATGAATGTAAGAGAACCTGAATTTATTTTCATTTTATTAATTATTCATTAATTGACTTTTTTTTAGCGTTTAAGGACGTATCGTTCATCGGCGACAAGTATGGCAAACATCAAGAACAAGACTGTTGGGAAGAAAAAAACATTTAAAAAAAAAAAGAACTTTAAAAATTATCAGTTTAAAATCTGAAATAAATGTTTATTCAAGCCCCAACACTGGACTAAGTTCAACATAACTGGAGCAATGTGCTGCATAAACGGAATTTTTTAGAAGGTTCGGAAACGTAAATTCGCGATATTAATTTACACTACAGAAACAGAACAGAGATTAGAGTTCATTAAGTTTGTAAAAAGATTTTCCACTTTTTAAAAAATAAGTAGTAAAATGCTTAGATATTTTCTGCAATTATAATCGATCAGATTTTTTAAAGGCTAACATTAATTTGATCTTATCACACAATTTGTTCCTAAGAGTATGAAAGGGATAAAAAACCTTTTAAAATAAATTACAATAAGTATTAAATTTAATACAAAAGCAAAAAAGATGAGATCTAACTGAAACAAAAACGATGAGTTGTAATAAATATATTTTTAACATAAACTGTTCGGTTTACATTTAAAGTTTTTAAAATTGATGTTTCTTTTCAATAAATTTCAGGGCGGAACTGGGGAACGATACTGGGTGGCTTAAAACGCCCTCGGTTTACAGATTAACTCTCACCAATACTTCTTGAACTTTTGTGTTATGAATTTTTTATCAGGGCTTAATCACCATAAATACCTCTCATTGGAAATACAATTAGATAAATACAATAATAATAATAAATAGACTAATTAAATAATTAGAAATAAAATAAAAGGAGGGGAAAACTTTCTTCCAAACCATTTATAGTCGAAAATTAAATACACGAGAGTATACTGAATAATATAATGACTGACTAACGATTGTTTTGAAGATTCCAGAACATAGTTTTCGACTCGCAACAACAGGCCACATACGGCCCGCGGGCTGTGTTGAGCACCACTGTGCTCAAACTAATTCAGCATAACCAACAATATTTACCAGTACTGAAACTAAAAAAGAGGAATGGACTATAACGCGATCAACAATGAAGCAAGCAGACAACAACTTCCTGATTCAGCGAACTTTTTTTCCACTACCTGCAACACTCTAACACTGAACGTGATGGAAAAATAATTTGGGAAAATTAATGGTAATAAAGATCATGAATTACGATAGCATCCTCTTCCGTTTTGGCCCGGCAGGTTGTCAATCAGAGCCGGGTACGAAACTCACGAAGTGTGAGAAGTGCTTTTTCTGAAACAATCGAACCACGTGGCCACACACAAAAGCGTAAAAAATTGCACTTTTTATAAGCTTCAATTAAACTACGCCAACACGTGCAGCGACCGGAGCGTGTCCGCCAAAAAAAAAACCGCCCATTATTAACACGGAACTGAGTTTTTAGCGCGAAAAAGATAGAGACTGGTTTAAAAAATGTTTGAGGCACCACGTTTAATCGCTTCGAATTGCAATCGCACTGGAAGTGAATTACATTATCATCAACTTAACTACGCACTGACGTCACAAGAGGTGGAGCCAATAAGAGCTCACAAGCAGTCAGTGATCTCCTCTTATTCGCCAAGTAGGATGTGACGTTTTATCTAGCTCGTTTTTCATAGGCAAACGTCACGATGTTTTTATCAAGAAACGTTCTAATGTAATTCATTTCCAGTAGCGATTGTAATTTGCGATCGCCTGTTTCACTTGAATTCCTGCCAAAGTCTGCTTTTTGCCTTTGAGCGAGCTGAAACTTTCCTCACCATCTTAAAGGCGCGAAGCATCTCAATAATTCGAATGATTCGTTTATATAGGAAAAAAGTAAAGGCGTGAAGCGCCTGTTAGCGAGCCGCCTTGGCGAGGAGTAGTTTCTTGAAATTTTCCTCACTACTTTCAGGGCACGAAGTGCCCGTGCAACGCCGGGCCACGTGCGTGGTATGTCTTGAAATCGAATGAACATTAAATTATATCAAATAATATAACTTCAGAATGAGGTAAAAGTTAGAGAAGGGGGACGTTATGCACCAATATGCCGCAGGAAGCTAATCTAGCTGCCCTGGCAGCTAGTATTGTATGAAATCTAGATAAACATTACAAATTTTCACCTCCTCATTGAGTAACTCTCGTTTTGTTTTTATTAATGGTCTATTACACAATTTTATATTATAGCCTATACTCTTTTCAAAAAGTTTTCATCAAGATTTGCATAGCTTATATTATTCGAGATACTCACTTATTTGGGTAGAGACATTTCCCCACTATCCCGATGAATCCAGAGTTTACCGTGTTATTTATTAAGTTTGATATATTTCTTATGTGATTCAAAGTTTTATTGTAAGAGGCGAGAAAACTTAGAACCGGATAATTACTCATTTTAAGCGATTATAAATATATATTTATTTAAACTTTGGATAACAATAAGAAATCACAGAAGTTTTACTTAAGTTTAATGTCAATGTAGAAAACAATATTAAAATGTGAGTGGGGCAGTTTAAAATACAAAAAATTGAGGAACTAAACTACCCTGAATCATTACGCTGTATCAAAAAATAAAATAAATAAATTATTAAATAAAAGAAAAATAATTTTTAAAAATAATCAAAGTAATAAATAAAGCAATAATAAGATGTCCACTGTCAGGTTCTATAAAATTCTTGGATAGTTTTTTTATCCATATAGAAAGTGAAGCATGATCGCCAGAAATCAGTGAAATCATTACATATCCAATAAGCTCAATCATATCCTTCTTCATAAAAAAAACCAAACAAACAAAAATACACCTCAAGCAGCAGCAATCGTGGTGAGAATTAGCGACACGCAATAAATCCTAATTCCAGCACTCCAACAACCACTGCCTCCAGCAAATGAATAAAATTAGCGATTGTAAAAGAAACCCGCAAAAACCGCCGCATTTAGAAAGTGCGGAGAGTGTGTGTGC
>JAXGGA010015637.1:0-28661 GCA_038373865.1 Uloborus plumipes
CTCATTGTGGAAATAGACGAAAGTTTATTTGTTAAAAGAAAAAATAACGCTGGGCGTATACTACCACAGCAATGGGTTTTTGGCGGAATTTGCCGAGAAACGAAGGCGACTTTTTTGGTTACTGTGCCTAACAGAAGCGCAGTTACCCTCATGACAAAAATTTGCGAAAATATCAAAGAAGGAAGCACTATTTATTCGGATTGCTGGAAAGGATACCAAACAAGTGAGTTGGAAAATGCTGGATTCCTGCATGGAACTGTCAATCACAAATATAACTTTGTGGATCCCGACACGGGCGTTCACACACAAAATGTAGAGCGCATGTGGGGCTCAGCCAAATGGCGCAACAAAAAACAGAGAGGAACAGCCCGTCATCATCTTGACTCATACCTAATCGAATTTATATGGCGCCAAACTCAAGCGGCTAATGGCGAAAACGGTTTTCAAGCATTGCTAAAAGCAATAGCCAAAATATTTCCGCCGAAAAAATAATTCTACAACTTATTTAAATTTGACACCGGAAGGGTGTAATTGCTAATTTATATTTTACAACAAAATAATATTAAAAACTGTATTAAAAATTATCTGTACTTAATAAATGTACATTTTCTTTCAATTCATACTTTCTTTTGCAAACTTAAAAATCGCGCCAACCCTAGGGCTGTCGTATACGTAGGGTTGCCGTATTATCGTAAATAAGTAGGGTCGCCAAGTTTGGCGGTTTTGCCTGGTTGCGATAATACGTAAGTACCGAAATTGTCGCCAAATGTTGAGGTATTCTCTATGAAGGTGATTACTTTTTGGCAATCTGAAATCAATTTGAATATTATATTTGGCGCTAAATGTACGTCATTTCGTAAGGCGTTAAAATAATTTCCAACATTGCGGTATATCATAGCAAATGGTATGGACATGAAAACAAACTATTGATTGGATGTTTGGCGAGAAAATATAAACATACTTTGGTTGAAAACAGCAATAGGTATAAAGAACAAAATAGTGTTCGTCTGGAAAATAATGCATGACATAAGCCTCTACAAATCTAAAGGAGTTCCGAAATATCAAACTGAATCTCATTTGTTTAAAAAAAAGATTAATCAGTTAATCAAATACCTTTTTTATCCTTTATACTTGAGATAGTTATTGGGAAAACTTCCATTATTGAGGGCTCTTAGCGCGATTTAAAAGATCGCCAAATTTACGGTAGCAAGCAATTCCAACTATCTGCCAGAGAGTTGAGTTGATACACTAAATACTCGATTGGATTGATGAAAGCCTTCGAAAATGGCGTTTTAAATTGAAATTACAAAGACAGAATCAGGTCTAAACTTGAAATAAGAAAATAACTACCCATCGGATTTTGTTGAAACTGGTCTCTAAACCTTCCCAGTACCAAAAGGAACAAACGGCGAAAGTTTCAGCAGAATCTCCCGGGTAGTTTCTGAGATCTTAGGGAAAACACACACACACACACACATTTACCAATATTCATTTTTATATATATATAGAAAAGGGTATTAACATAAAAAATGTAAAAAAAAGACGCATATTTTCAATGAAGAAAAAAAAAATCTTTATAGATAACTGTAATCTACACTGATTCCTGTTTTTATTTATTTATATTAAGGGCAAAGTAATGTGACAAAAAGGAAAATCTGAAATGGGTTTAAAAAGAAGAGGAGATCTGCCAAATAATATGTTTCTAGATGGAGCTTGGCGTACAAAAGATTTTCATTTATCCTTTTCTCTGTATTACATAAAAATATAAATTAAAATGTTCGCAGTATTTTTTTTTTCTTTTTACACAGCATTACTTGCCAAATTTTTTTCTGTCCCCTATATGGTTATGTCTAAGAAGATAATAGAATATAAAATGAAACTCATACTGAACTCCTCCATGTTCAATTTTTCCTGTCCCTAAGGTGTACCAATGCATATTTTATTGGAAAACAATGAAAACCGCACCGATTAAATCTCTCTTTTTTTCAAAGCTAGGGGGGTGGGGGAGCAATTGATTCCACTAAATGAGGGGCATGGGCTATCTTATTTAAAAAGAAAAAATATCGGAAACATCAATGGTTTTCATTTTTTTATCATTTAGTTCTTTAGTTTATTTATTTTAATTCAAGTTAGATTAAGAGCAAGAGTCTGAGAGAGTGTCACGCCTGTGATTCATGACCTCTCAGATTTTTTCCAAAAAATTACAAAATGTTTATTATCTTATTGAAAGACCAAATCCAGAATGTTTTGCTCTAAAGTTGAGTTGTTTAGTTTTTATGGATCCCTAAAGTTGAAGGTGCGGCATCAAAAATTAAGCGGATTTTCAAGACATGGAAGTTGCTGTGAGCTAAAACTCTTACCAGGAACTGTTGAACTCCAATTTTCTTCTTGTATATGGAATATAGAAGGTTCAAACTTTACAAAATGAATGTTAAATTTGAGGTAAGTTGTTGCCGTAAGGTCAGTGAAGGCCCTCAAAACAAGGCATTTTTGACGTTTTTCAGCGTTTTTGAGGTCCAAAAACAGCTTGTACATTTCAGTTGCCACGGCAAAAGTAGTGTCGTTTGAAAGACCAGTGTAAGCACTTTAAAATAATGTATAAATAACCGAGGAAAGTTCAACGTGCTTTTAGTTGCGTAAGGCCGAAATATGAAAAATGTCATATTTTACCGATATTCAAACGGTCATAACTTCCTCTGCCAACGACATATTGAAATATTTTTTTTTGCCAATGTCAAACTCTATTCTTCGTCTTAACAGAACATTTGAGTCCTTTGAGGCGAAATGTTAAAAATTTTTGACAAAAAATGTATTTTTTCCTGTGCATTTTTTGTAAAAAACTTTTAAGCATTTCGCCTTAAAAGACTCAATTGTTCTGTTAGGACGAAGAATGGAGTATGACATTGGCAGAAAAAATATTTCAATATGTTGTTGGCAGAGGAAGGTATGACCGTTTGAATATCGGTAAAATATGACATTTTTCATATTTCGGCCTTTTATTTAGGTCTTCAATTTTGAAATCCTTCTGGGGAGAATAGTTATATACCCCATCAATTTCTCCAACGTCATAAAAAATTCTGCAAGTTTTTGGTTCTTGTTCGAGACATTTCTGCACTAAGTCACTGATCACCGCTGTATAAAAAAGTATCGTCTAAAATTGCGATTTAGGACCTCAATTTCGGAAAAATTTCTGCCAAGAAAATGCCCGAGTTCCGTCTTCCTCCAGCAACCAGCATTATTAAAGTTCATCAAAAATTTCATATTTGAAACTTTCGAAGGGTGGGGCAGATCCCCCGAACTCATTCATTATTTCTCTAATGTCATCAAAGATGACCTATAATTGCATATGTAGGTTCCATTTCTGTGTAATAACGGGTTAACTGTAACTGTGTTATAGGAGATTAACTGTAACCGTACTCGAAGCTCACGAGAGAGAGGAACAACACGACGATCGCGAGACGCTTGGCGTCGTATCATCAGTGCACGTTAATAATGTCCTAATATAGATCAATGTTAAGTGTTTATGTGAATTGTGTTGTGGCCGCTATTTAGATGTTAAATAAAGTCTAGCGTGCTAATGGAAACCGTCTCTGCGCTTCTTCATCACTAGTAGACAAACATAACATGGTGGCAGCCGGTGTGTGGTGACGAACTGGTTTCGTTTTTGAACTGGATGACTGTTCTTCAATATTGACTGTGATTTAAGACTGTAGCGTTGGAATAATTAAACATCTTGACTGTAAAGTAAGTGAAAGAACATTAATTAAATCCTTGTGCAGTGCTTGAAAACAAAAATCATAGTCGTTAAAAATGACAGATGCATCGCAGAATGAAAACGAAATAATGCCGAATAAAGAACACCCCACTTTTCCCGCATATCATGTAACTCCTCCAGAAACATTTTCATTTTCTGCACCAATTCTTTGGTTGAAATGGAAACAGCGTTTTGAACGATTTCGTTTCGCTTCCGGACTAAATAAACAGTCGGGCGAAGAACAAGTTAATGCGTTAATATATTTTATGGGGGACAAAGCGGAAGATATATACACATCTTTTGATTTATCAGAAGAAGAGAAAATTGATTTTGAGCTAGTGGTGAGGAGGTTCACAGAACATTTTATTGTAAAACGAAATACAATCTTCGAACGACACGATTCAACCAGAGAACCCAAAAAGATGGGGAGTCTGTAAATGAATTCATAACAGATTTATATGCACTAGCTGAACATTGTGATTATGGACCGCTGCATGATGAACTGGTACGAGATAGAATCGTCGTAGGGATTCGAGACAAGTATCTAAGCGAAAGACTGCAACTGGACGCCGAACTTACACTAACCAAAGCAATAGAAAAAGTTCGATTGTCCGAATCCGTCAAAAAACAACAAGAATTTTTGACACGTGAAAACCCATCATCCGTGCAAGAAATTTCCGGCAACAAACAAAAATACAAGAAAACAGATTACTTTTCGAAACAGAAAACATCGGTTCATAAGGGGTCAGATAAAACCAAAACAACCGAAAATTGCAAATGGTGTGGAAAACAGAAGCACGAAAGAAAATTCTGTCCAGCAAAGGAGTCTCTCTGTCGAAAATGTAGAAAAAAAGGACACTGGGAAAAAGTTTGTTTATGTCCTGCGAAAAGAGTAAATGAAATTCACAACGAAGTTGGCTATATAGGCTTAGTGGAAAATAAACAAGATTGTGATGAATGGGTGGTCCCTATCAAAATATTGGGAAAATCGATCAAATTCAAAATTGACAGTGGTGCTGATTTTTCTGTGATGCCTAGCGACATTGTACGAAAAGTACTGAAGGATGCTCGTCTTTTGAAGACTGACAAGATAATTTTTGGTCCCGATAGAACACCTCTGAAACTAATTGGAAAATTAGTTGAAAACATCGAATATGACGGACTTAGCTGTGTAGAAGATATTTACGTCATAAAGGATCTTCAAAATTGTTTATTGGGGAAACCTGCAATCAAAGTTTTCGGACTTGGTCCTAACATAAAATCGGTACAGAGCATAGGCAGCTGTAATCCTGTTCAGGAGTTCCCTGAGCTGTTTCGGGGACTAGGACAGTTAAAAGGAGATTATCATATAGAATTGTCTGGTGATACAAAACCTTACGCACTCACATCTCCACGTAGAATTCCAATTCCGTTGCTAGAAAAAACAAGACAAGAAATAAAAAGAATGCAAGCCATGAATGTGATAACACCGGTAGAAAATCCTACAGATTGGTGTTCACCAGCAGTGGTGGTGAAAAAAAAAGATGGAAATGTTCGAATATGTGTAGATTTAACAATATTGAACAGAAGTATTCGGAGAGAATATCATCCGTTGCCAACGACGGAATATAATTTATCTTTATTGGCTGGAGCAAAGATATTTTCCAAGCTTGATGCCAATTCGGGATTCTGGCAAGTACCTTTAGATGAAGAGTCTTTTTATCTAACGACTTTCATCACTCCCTTTGGAAGATTCCGTTTTTTACGTTTACCTTTCGGGATTTCTTCAGCGCCAGAACATTTCCAGCGTCGAATGTCCCAGGCTTTAGAAGGCTTATCCGGCATCATATGCAACATGGACGACATCCTGATATGGGGATCCAATCAAAAGGAACATGACGAACGTTTGCGATCAACATTGAACTGCCTAAAAGAGACAGGTATTACTCTAAACAAACAAAAATGTTGTTTTTCTGTCAAGTCGATCAAATTTCTAGGTCATGTTATTGATGAAAAAGGCATACGTCCAGACTCGCAAAAAATAAAAGCCATACAAGATTTCCAACCTCCTACAAATAAGACAGAGCTTAAACAGCTGCTTGGAATGGCCAACTATTTAGCAAGATTTATTCCTAATTTTTCAGACCTCGTGTCTCCCTTGATTTCATTGCTTTCTTCTAAAAATCAATTTATTTGGGATGCACCTCAAGAAAATGCATTGAGAAAATTAAAGCAAGTGCTATCATCTGAACCTGTACTTACAGTTTTTGACCCAAACAAATTGTCTACAGTAACAGCTGATGCTTCATCCTATGGACTAGGGGCTACATTGTGCCAGAAACAGGAAGATTCCACGATGAAAGTAATTGCATATGCATCAAGAACTTTAACACCTACGGAGCAACGTTACGCCCAAATCGAAAAAGAAGCACTGGCCTTAACATGGGCATGTGAAAAGTTCTCCAATTACCTGATTGGTACAAAATTCCTTCTGGAAACTGATCACAAACCATTAGTTCCTATATTGATGAGAAAATCACTGGATGATCTCTCTCCTCGTCTCCAAAGATTCAAAATGAGACTAATGAGATATTCCTTTGATGTTTTTCATACTCCAGGAAAAAATCTATTGGCAGCTGATGCCCTATCCCGGTCACCTCATCAACAAGAGGATCCGAACTTTGATTTGGAAGAAGATGTTGAGCTTTTCGTTCGACAAATCACGGACACTATTCCCATAGTTCCACAAAGACTTTCTCAATTGAAACAAAGAGCAAGAAAAAAATCCAACATGCAAGATGTTAACCAAATATGTCTCAGAAGGATGGCCAGAGAAAAGCAAAGTAGACCCATCCTGCCGGCCTTTCTGGCCTCTGAGATACGAAATCTCGCTTCAGAACGGATTGCTCATGAGAGGCATTCGAATAATCGTTCCAGAAGAGTTACGGCGCATAATTTTGGAAAAAAATCATGAAGGTCATCTTGGGATTACCAAATGCAGGGCACGTGCCAGATGTGCAGTTTATTGGCCAAATATCAGTAAAGACATCGAAGAGAAAGTGAAAAATTGTACAGCTTGTATAAAAGAATCAAGTAATAGACATGAACCACTTATCCCAACACCGTTTCCAGAGAGACCGTGGGAAATGATAGGTCTTGATCTCTTCAAATACAAAAATTCATGGTATCTTCTCATTACTGATTATTATTCACGTTTTCCAGAAGTAGCAAAGCTAAGTAGTTTGACTTCTGCCGAGGTAATAAATCACTGCAAGTCTATCTTTGCACGTCACGGAATACCGGACACTCTAAGATCAGATAACGGTCCACAATTTGATCCTGTAAAAACAAGAGAATTTCAGGAATTTTCAAAAAGCTATGGATTTGCACATATCACAAATAGTCCGAAATTTTCTCAAAGCAATGGATTTATAGAGTCTTCTGTTAAAACAGTCAAAATGCGTATCAAGAAATCCACTGATCCTTACCTAGCGCTGATGGCTTATCGCTCGACTCCATTGGAAAATGGATTTAGTCCTGCAGAGCTCCTGATGAGAAGAAAAATTCAAACAACTCTCCCCATAGCAAAGAGTCAGTTGCAACCTCACCCGATTGATAAGGTAGAGCTCGAACAAAAGGAAGAAAGAAGAAGAGAAAAGCAAAGAGCAAATTACAATAAGCATCATGGAGCTAGGAATCTTGAAGATTTAAAGGAAGGGCAGGGAGTTTGGATGACAGATAAAAGAGCAACAGGCAAAGTTTTAGAGAAAACTCGATTTCCAAGATCATACTTGATCCAGTCTGGGAAAAGAGTTTACAGAAGAAACAGGAAGCATCTGGTACCATCTCCAGATTTCTCGCCAGATCCAGAGCCGAATGCAGACATAGATGATACTTCAGATCATCTAGTGCCAGATGCCACAGGAAGTACTCCAGGTTCTCCAGGTGGACTACCATCAACCCGCAGTTCTCCTCAGGTCCAGTCTCCACAGTGCTATATGTTACCAGAAGTGGTAGGACTGTTCGCCCACCCCAGAGACTTGACCTTTAAAGGGGGGGAGATGTGTAATAACGGGTTAACTGTAACTGTGTTACAGTGGATTAACTGTAACCGTACTCGGAGCTTACGAGAGTAGAAGAACAACACGACGATCGCGAGACGCTTGGCGTCGTATCATCAGTGCACGTTAATAATGTCCTAATATAGATCAATGTTAAGTGTTTATGTGAATTGTGTTGTGGCCGCTATTTAGATGTTAAATAAAGTCTAGCGTGCTAATGGAAATCGTCTCTGTGCTTCTTCATCACTAGTAGACGAACATAACAATTTCGAAGATTTTCCACGGCGTTTTCCATTAATTCCCGTTAAATTGCTTCAGATGGCCTATAAAATTATACTTCAAAAGCTTCAATTTCGAAAAGTTTCTGGGGGAGTACCCCTCAACCCCCTTCTTTCGAGCACAGGAAACGAAAAAAAACTCATCCGTCATTTTGCCTACGGTGGTGTTTGGCGAAAATGTCACTTTGCTTTCGGCCGCTGCTACACCACTGGAAAGGACGAGGGGAGGGGGGATGTTTCAATTGAGTTCGGTATGTGAAGTGGGGCGTAATTTCTAAGTTTGACATAGGGTGTAAACAGACGTTAATCCGGCCCTGCTTATGAGTAATTAACTTCAACAAATAACATGTTTTACGGTAATTCACAAAAAAAAGAGGCTTGGTCAATGCTTACTTTTCAAACGTGGGACGTTGAAAAAGAAAACAATGTGTAGCGTGGATATAGTTAATTTCCCTAAAGCTGCTTCGAGTAGGTTAATGAGGGTCGTGTTAGAATAAAATAACCGAATATGGTTCACTAGAAGGAATCCAGCAGTTTACTCAGGTTTGTCTTTACTCCAACAGTTCGTCGGCTCCGTATACTTAACTGTAACTTTTCTCATTGTTTGCGCGGTTTTATCAATCGATTGTGAGAACGTCGTTCACCCGACATTCTAATCCCCTGTCCCCTGAGCTTGCTCTACTCCGCCCACTCACCACAGGTGGTTATCTTTAAAAGTGACCACTGACCATATCTCTTTTGTGCGAGGGGAAAAATAGGGAAACAATCCCTTCTGAAAGTCAGTTTGGGGAAATTTCCTTGAACTGAGCGCGGGGTTGACAGAAAGAAAATTTATCTAGCATAAATTGCACTTTTTATACTTCCTCACTTTATTTTCGATTTTTGAATGCGTCGGAGCCTGGAACGGAGACTGACTTGAAATTTCAACTTACAGAAATTATTTGGTGTTGTAATCGGTGGCAGTTTTATAGAAAATAAAATTATTTCTTTTTATTTCAAAAAAGTTTTTAATTGATTTTTCGAAATAGAATAGAAAATAGAATTAAGAACAAATACTTGATCGTAAAATTCTCGTAATGGAACAGATATTGTTTTTCGTGTGCATTTTCTAAATTGAATATTTATTTTCTTTTTTCCTTTTTTTACATCCTTCCTGAATTGGATTAAACTTGGTACATCAGGTTGTGGAAAAGTTTAAAGCTTGTTATGATATTACTGCAGAAATACGCGAAGAAAAAAGAAAGAAAAAACATGCATCGTTCCATCTGTAATTCTAAAATTTAGGCTGTAATTAAAATATTAATACTCCTGTATGTGTGTGTGTGTGTGTTTTTTTATATTGTCTATTTTGCTTTTAGAACACAATTGTCGCTAATCAGGGTTTCGTAATCTTTTTCAAAGTATTTTTTAACCTTCTCCACTTTTGTGTTTCTACAAAAAAATATTAAAATTGTGTTTCTCCAAATTATTATTTTGTGTCAAATAATAATTTGGAGAAGTGTGGAAACATAAAAATTTGCTAAGTAATTTATATGACATTTTTTTTCAAAAGGAGTTTTAAAATTCTATGCAACCACTAACGGGACTCTGGAATTTTTTTTTTACCTTGGAAAAAACTATTTCCGTAAAATCGGGCTCATTGTGTGTGTGTGTGTGAGAGAGAGAGAGAGAGAAAAAAAGGGGGGGAAGAGAGAGAGAAGAAAAAAAACTCGCAATCTCTTCATCTTAGTGCCAGGTAATGTAATGAAAAACAGAATTTTTGATAATAAAATATGGATTTTAACTGAAAAGTGAAATACATATTTTACTCATACATAACTTATAAATTCACTAACCAATCATTTCAATTTCTATTTTTTTTTAACTTGTCAGTCATATTTTTTTTAATTAAACACTAAATATAAAACAAAAAAAAAGTTATACTAATCCGTAATAAAGCCGAGTACGTTCATTTATTATAGTCTAAAACTGTACTTTCATTAGCATAGTTTGTGTTGATAATCTGAGTACATAATTCGTATCACATACTGAGATACTGATATAAACTTTTTACTAAAATCACATGGCAAACTTAAGAATACCAATGCTTGTTCTTAAAATCGCTTCGGAACATCTTTTTGTTTTCTCACAACCTGCTTATTTTAATATTTTCGCCTTTTGTCATGTAATATGATATTTATTCCAAGGGAATAATTCTTAAGATTGAGCAAACATATTTATTTCGGATAATTTTTGCTACAATTTTTATTATCCTACTTTTTTCCTCTACAATTTTGATTTATTTCGCTGTTCTTTTTTTTTTTTTTGCTTTAGCTGCTTTTTACTTTCTTCTATATCTAATACTAGCAGGACCCGCACGGCAGTGGCGTACCTATGGGGGGTGTTTTGGGGACAACCCCTCCCCCCAAAACATTGGTCCAAAAATGCAAAAATGAGATGAAAATATATAAAACTCCTAGAATGAAAAAGTACGATTCTCCAGCGAATATCATGGTGTTACAGACTTCATTGCTATCCCCCTCCCCTTCCCAGAACCATTAAGGATTGTCTTTTTTAGGAAATAAATGTCAAAAATTTCCGAAGGTAGGCCTCTAAACCTCCCATTATGATCGAAATTCGTCTGAAATTGCGTTTTTGGAACTGAAATTTCGAAAAAATCGCTGGGAAGAATTTCTGTATCCTATCATTTTCTTTCACATTATTAAAAATGGCCGGCAATCGTGTTTTATTGAGTGAGGAAGAGATCGAACATCACCAAGATAGTCTAGAATGGAGTTTTTAGAGGTAAAATTCATGAAAATTTCCGGGGGCGAACCCCCGGACCCCCTTTCCATTTTTCTACAGTAATATTTTTTTACTCTTTAAAAAGCTGTCTGGTTTTTCGAACTTCGGAAGTACACATTTTCAAGTGCGTATTATATATATATATACACACATACATACATGCAAAGTGTGGGTAAAAAGGGGTTGCCACCCCCTCCCCCGCCGCTCGTTTTTTAAACCTCGTGACGACTTAGAATATAACCCCCCCTGAAACCAACGAGTAGTTACGCCACTGCCGCACGGTGATGCCCGTGCAATAAATGTAAAGGAAGTTAAGGGGTGATTTTTGCGCTTAGTCAATAATGCGAAAAATTAATTCATTAAAAAATCGCTTTCACGCTATTTAATTATCAAAACATCTGAAAACATTCAATGATTTGAAATTTTTAACTGTTGCCAATTTCTTTTTACTGATATAAACTTTTTACTAAAATCACATGGCAAACTTAAGAATACCAATGCTTGTTCTTAAAATCGCTTCGGAACATCTTTTTGTTTTCTCACAACCTTCCAATAAAATGTTTGCAATTAATCTAAACAAGGCTTTTGCAGTGATTTCCAATTTCGCTCATTGATTCTGCATTTGCAGGGTTATTACGATAATTGGGAAATTGGAGCTTTTTCCAATTATTCGAGCGAGTACGTATTTTATTTTGTAACCGGAATTCATAAGATAGATATAGAAGAAAGTTTCGTGACGGCCACGACAGCTAGTTTCCATTTAGTTCCATTTATGCTATTAAGCAATTAATTGTATCTTACAAGATTGTTTATTTATTTATTTTTTTTTTATTTCTCACTTTTGTTTTAGAAAAAAAAAGACATTTTCTTCTTCCCTTAACGGATATCGAGCTCGGTCATTTGTATCAATTGCAGCGTATTTTCTCACGTATTATCAGGCCCGTCGAGAGGGGGGGGGGGGCAAGCCTATGCATTGCATAGGGGCCCGTGAGAGGTCAGGGGGCCCGCGAAGCGGGCCTAAAAAGTTGATATCAAACAAGAATTTTTTTTTTTAATGGATTAGCCATTTTGGGTCTAAAACTACTAACAAATGTTCAACGCCCCACATTAAAAATTAGAAATTTTATTAGTTCCTTTTCTCAGCCCCTACTTTCGGCACATCTCACATCTATTAAAGCTTCTTTTTGAAAAGGACGAAATACGTACCCTTTTCCAAGGCTTTTCGACTTTTCTTGGAACTGGGCTTGAAAAGTTTCGACCATGGTGTGTGTGACCTTGCAGGCCTGGACTGGCCAGGGCGGTTTGTGGGCGATCGCCAAGGGCCCCCGTGCCGGGGAGGGCCCCAGGCCCGTCATTTTGAGGTTCAGGGGGGGGGGTCAATTGTTCCCCCCTGATTTTGGGAAATCAATGTATTTACATGTAAATAGGTTTGGTTTTTGCCAATTTTTGGTAAATTTACATTGTGTTTACACCCTTTGCCCCTTTGGAAAAATTCGAAATGACAGTCTTGAAGGGCCCTTAAGTGAGAGAGATTGAAAAAAAAAATTGTGGCAAATTTTTTTTTTCGGTTGCAGATTTTGATTTTTTTTAATCTTTTCTTTCTTTTTCTATTGATTGGCTTCATTATACTTTTTCCCAAGATGCTTCTCATCAGTCTTGCTTATTTCACATTTGTAGCGTCCAGTACTTGAATAAAGCTAGGTGGGGCCCCGGAGCAACATTACTTTTAGGGTCCCCTAACCCAGGGTTTCCATCTCAATAAAATTGACTCGTAAACGTAGTGTTTCATTGATTTTTATTCTCTATTATAAGTATGTGATTGTTTTATCCGTTCTTTTTGGGGGGAGGGGAGCTTACTTAGTATCCGGGCCCCCACTTCAATCCGTGAACCCCAGGACCAGATAGTGTAATGGGCCCTCTTGCCCCTACAACATTCCACCCTCTATCAACTTTTTACTTCATTTTGAATTACACTAACTCAGTGGTCAGATTTTTTTTTTTTTTTGTAGTTTCCTACAAGTACTTGATTGAAAATGTAGCTAACTACAGCTGCTACTATTTTTTTTTTCAAAAAGTAGCAACTACAATCTATTTTCGAAATGGCCATGGATGTATCTGAAGATAGTTTAAAATGTTGAAAAAACCCGCGAAAATGGATATTAAGATGATAAATAAAAGTTGTTATAAATGCAATATGCTTCCCTTTTTTGTCCTTTTGAAGCCATTGTTGTACAGTAGTGGATTTAGGGATTATGGAACCCCTTGTCCATTGCTCTTACAGTATGCAATTGTGGAACATTCCTTTCTGGGCCCCTATGTCGTGGGGGCCCCAAGAAATTGTCACATTTGTGATATGACCCCCGCCCAGTCAGCCGTAAGCTGGCTTGCAACGCCTACACCGCATGTGGGAGCCT
This sequence comes from Uloborus plumipes, assembly GCA_038373865.1. Taxonomy (NCBI): domain Eukaryota; kingdom Metazoa; phylum Arthropoda; class Arachnida; order Araneae; family Uloboridae; genus Uloborus; species Uloborus plumipes. The sequence continues at coordinate 13,271 of JAXGGA010015637.1, forward strand.
CCCTAAATGGCGCTCAATTCAGCCTTATCGTTCTGAGCATCATGACGGATTTTGTTTTTCCGAAGTTAAGAAACAAGCATTTATGTGTTTTAAAAATATTCATTTATAGAAGCTAGGATATTTCTCTGCTAGATTGTAACTAAAACTTCTTTTTCTTTTGTCACGCTAAAGGGGCGCCAAATTTAGCATTATTGTTCCGAATATCACCGCACATTTTTTTTTTCCTGTGCTAAGAAACAGTTTTAACTGTGTTTTCAAAATTTTCATTGTTTTTCATGCCTTAAAAAGGTCAGATAAGATATTTTAATTAAAAATAAATCGTAGATTTCAGCTCTTTTTAATATACTTTTGCTTTGCTACTGATAAAACCGTCACAGGCTATTCTTCTTCTCTTGTGGCTCAAGTAAGATTCCAGGAGGTCCTCGTAAGAATCGGCCTTCTTTATCTTACGGCAAGAAACCGCTATTGTCCTTTATGAGCTCTCTTCCAAGAACTTTGTGGGAGGTCAGAGCCACTGTGTAAGTTCCCACAGGAACGATCCCTGCTGGTCTGTCAATTGATTACCTTTGATGTAGTCCCGTCCTGAATGGACCCAGGTCGGTTCCTACAGGGTGCGCCAGAGAAACTTACTTTTTTGAAAAAATTCCTGCGCTGTGAATTGGCTGCGTAGAAAGCCAAGAGTGGGCGCATCTGGAGCGGGAAATCTCCAAGTTTTGTTTTCCCTTTAATTAGTCGCCATCATGCTATGGTCAAAAGAACAGCGCGCCTTTGCCGTCGAAAGCTACTTTTCGAACGGTCGCTCAGTTACTGCTACGCAACGCGCGCATCGAGGATTTTTTCCTTCCCAGCCTCGAAAAAATGAACATTAGGGACGTGTGGATTCAGCAAGATGGAGTCATCAGTGCCTGATTACTGAATAGGCCAATTAGGCCGTGGCCTAGGGCCCCCCACAATGTATGGGCCCCCAAATGGCTAGAATTGCTCTAATCGATGGCTAAAAATGTTTTATCCAATGCCTAAAATTGTAAAGCCTCAGTATAGGGGGCCCCAAAAGAGTGTTTGGTCTAGGGCCCCGTAATATCTTAATCGGGTCCTGGGAGTCACAGCACACACAGCACGAGATTCAATGAATTTGTTGCGACAACATTTCCCCGACCACCTCATCTCTCTCAAAGGCGATCTCCCATGGCCAGCACGCTCCCCAGATTTGGGGCCGTGCGATTTTTTTATGGGGTTATTTGAAATCCCTGGTTTATGTTGATCGACCACGCATAATAGCTCACCTCAAGAATAACATTCGCGACGAAATTGCCAACATACCAATTGATATGCTGCAAAGAGTGCTCACAAACTTTAAAAATCGTCTTAATCAGTGTATGTTCAATGGGGGTCATCATTTAACCGATGTCATTTTCAAGTCTAAATGAAAAAAAAATGGGATATTGTATTCTCAAATAAAAAAAGAATTAAAACAATAACTTAAGTAGTTTTGTTTTTATTGACATTTCAAAAAAGTAAGTTTCTCTGGCGCACCCTGTATATAGGGCAGGCGACTATGCAAATTGGTCGTGCTGATGCAAGGTTTGTGCTACCAGAAATCCGTAAACACTCTTTTTACTACAGTCATTTATCACAGATGTCCAGATCAACTGAACAACAAAAGTCTTCTTACTATTCCCATGCCTTTTAAAACTAGCTGTCGTGGCCGTCACGAAACTTTCTTCTATATCTATCTTATGAATTCCGGTTACAAAATAAAATACGTACTCGCCCGAGTAATTGGAGACAGCTACAATTTCCCAATTATCGTAATAACCCTGCAAATGCAGAATCAATGAGCGAAATTGGAAATCATTGCAAAAGCCTTGTTTAGATTAATTGCAAACATTTTATTTGCTAGTAAAAAGAAATTGGCAACAGTTAAAAATTTCAAATCATTGAAAGTTTTCAGCTGTTTTGATAATTAAATAGCGTGAAAGCGATTTTTTAATGAATTAATTTTTCGCATTGTTGACTAAGCGCAAAAATCACCCCACCCTCCTCCTGGGGCGATTGGCGCCAAAATTTAATCGATGCTTGCTTCCATATTGGGTTAGTGTTATTCCAAATTTCATTCAAATCGCAGCAATATTTCCCGAGATACAGTAGGTGCAATGACAAAATAAGCACTTTTGATTGCTCCACCCCCCTTTGAGATATTGACACACAAATTGAATCAGCACCTGTACTCAATAGGGTCTACCTATGGACCAATTTTCGTTTGATTCCGCCGGTTACTTCCTGAGATATAGCAGTCACCCCCGCGCAGAACACGTGCGATTGCTCCACCCCCCTTCGAGATATTGACAAACAAATTGAATCAGCACCTGTACTCAGTAGGGTCTACCCATGGACCAATTTTCGTTTGATTCCGCCGGTTACTTCCTGAGATATAACAATCACCCCCGCGCAGAACACGTGCGATTGCTCCACCCCCCTTGGAGGAATTCGCTAAACAAAGTCAGGTGCACCAGTTCACATGGTGGTACATATGTGCAAAAATTTTTGTTCGATTTCATTCAGTAGTTTTTGCTCTAGCGCGGCCACAAAAACTGGTCACACACATACAGACTCACACACACACAGACAGACAGACAGACAGACATTTTCCAAAAATGGTCGAAATGGACTCAGCGCACCTCAAAACGTGCAAATCCGTCAAAATTCGACATTCGAAAATTTTCACGAAACCAATACTTTCTTCTATATATTAGATATAGAAGAAAGTAAAAGAAGCAGAACTCTTGATCGTTGGCCAATTGTCGTGGAAATAGACGATCACTTTTGATCCAGCTGTCTTCGAGTTCATTTCCTGGGACTATTTTATCTTTTTGCGTATATAAAAGTCCTCTGCTGAGTCCACAAGCATATCTTTCCGGTAAGTTTTGCTTGTATTTTGATATTATATTTCGTTAACAAAAAATAATAAATATAAATTGAAATTGATGCCACATGCATTTTTCTTCGCGTGTGTGTTCGGAAACAGTTGTATAAACTTCACTATTCTTATAGGGCAAATATGTCCTGGCAGGGGCGTAGGAACCGGGGGAGCTGGGGGAGCTCTGGCTCCCCCTGGAATATTTAAGCCCGGCTCAGCTCCCTCAGAAAAATTTCTTTACTACAACATTCTGTAGCACATTTTTTTCCTCAAACTTGTTTTCAAATGTGTGGTCTACTTTTCCTAGGAAATTCACGCAATATCACCAAAAATCGTCAAAAGTCATTTTTTAAAGGTACCATTTGGAATTTTTTCCGTTGGAGAAGTTTGAGATTTTCCTATTTCTGAGCATAACCATCTAAAATTAAGTTCATATTAAAAGTGCAAAAGTGTAGTTAAACCAGTGGTCGGAAGTAGCGCGCTACAAGTAGCGAAACTACTGTAGTATATAGCTACATTTTTTAGTAGTTTGTAGTGTAGCGCACTACTTAAAAAAAAAAAAAAAAAAGTAGAGTAGAGTAGTGAGCAGCGCGAGACAAAAAAAAATAGTAGTTTGTAGCGATTTTTGGAAACTACTTTTAGATTAAAAAAATAGATAAATTTATGAAAAAATTTAAAAAAAAGAACGAAGGAAAAAAACAAAGTTTTTGACTCTGACTGGTGCAAATCTTGCACGAGTACAGCAGCGGATGCAATGAGAAATAATAACCATAAAAATATGAGCTGACCTTAGATACATCATTTTGACGAAATACATTCTGTCTGTTTGATGTCATTGGTTTATTTGGCATCATAATTTTTATATTCCTTCAAATAATTTTTATATTCCTTCAAATAATTTTCATGTTCCTAAATATTCCTTGACAGGAAATTTTTAAAAAAATTGAAGGTGGAATTCTTTCGAAATTTCAACTTTTGAATCCTTTCTTGTGGCGAATATCCGTAAAAATTGTAAAAAAATTCTTAAAAGGAAGAAATTTAGTAAAAAAGGAAAAAAAAAGGAACAAAAAGGAAAAGTAACAAATAAATTCAAAGACAATTCCTAGATTTATTAATGTAAACCACTTTTCGAATCTTTTCAGCCAATCCTCAAACGGTGTATCCTTTTAATTTATTTATTTTTTTTAAAGTAGCGAAGTAGTGACTACAATCCAAAAATAGTTTGTAGTCGCTAAATTTAAAAAAAAGTAGTTGTAGTTGTAGTTAACTACATTTATAACTACAGAGTAATAAACGTAGAGAAAAGACTAGAAATTCAGAGAAACAACTACAACTACAAAGTAGTTGTAGTTATAGTTCGCTACAAAAGAAATGCAGTTTTTCTAACCACTGAGTTAAACTTGTCCTTCTGTGGAAAGAGATTTAGCAATGTTTTTAAATTCCCTTTATTTACAAAAGTGTTTATTTGAACATTTATGATTTTATAATTTTTCTTCTGTGTGAAGGGACGAAAAGTGTCTTTCCCCCTCCCCCCTCCCCAGAAAGCACAAAGATCCGGCATTGCGTCGGGCTCCCCCTGCTTATACAAAGTTCCTACGCCACTGTGTCCTTCCTTGGCTCTCGGTTGCCGTGCTACGGGCAAGAAAGATAGAGGATTTGGCTAATAGGGAAAGAAAATATATTAATTCGTCAAGTTTTCCAGAAAATTATTTGAAAATAGGTTTCAATAAAATTCTTTCAAAGTATTACGTAGAAGCGTCAGGGGTACTACGATGGGAAACCACACTAGGAGTTCCAAAAAAAAAATTCCCAAATTTTGCCTGACGATTCGGCAAATGTTTGAGTATTGCAATCTAGCAATTAAAAAAATAAATAAAAGATGCCTAATGTTTCTTTTATGGGACGTTGGGATGTGTGCATGCTCGTATTTTATCATTTGGTCAAATTCGAAATTTTATTTGCTAAGTTGAAAATCCACACCCCCCCCTAAAAAATATTTTTTTTTTGCCGTCTGTGACCGGTTAGAACGAGTGACCTCTTAGTATTGAGCAGAGATATTTAAGTAATTGGTAGAACACTTATTTTTTGTACAACTTTTGTGGGGGAATTTAAGGTTCTTATATCATTGGTATCAATTGCGAATATTTAAGAAATACTCATCTTCTTCTGGACCAACAAAACTTTTAAATTATTGAATTTTAGTTAAATGATCATATGTATTATTTTTCAAATGTATTTTTTATGACCAACTACAAAACTTCTTCAATAATTCATAAAATTTCAAAAGTAAGGAATAATTTTAAAGATTTTTTTTCTGCCATTTTCTGCAAAAAATAAAGAGACAATTCATGTTTTGGTTGTTGTTGCTTGTAATCATTTTTTAGCTACAATTTTAATTTATGTCGTTGTTTACTATTTTTTGCATTAACTGTGTTTTTATAATGTTAATGAGTGTGTTTTGCAGGGACTTTTTTTTTCCCCTTGGCCATTTTACTCTTTTTTTTTTGGAAAGAGTTCTGCCCATATTGGATTTCGTTCGATCACAAGGGTCAAAGGAAGTATTCTTAACCATGACATCACATGAAATTGTTAGTTTTACTTCAAAAATAACTTTGTGATTGTGAAATATGCCACATTTCAGCAATTTTTCAGATAAAGTATTTGTTCTCCGTTCCCTCTTCTCTCTTGCTCTTATGCCTAGTCGATTAATGTCAACGATTTGTCGAACCACAAACCATTTTGATTTTGACCGAATGTATAATAATCATCAATTTTCAAGGGTCTTTGTTTGCCTCTTTTTTTTCTCATATTCTTCCGTCTAATTACTTCATATAAGGCTTCAAACTGCTGAATTTTGTATCTATTTTTCAAAATTTCTCCCGGGGACTGGTCTACCCTACACCCCACTAAAAAAGCGGTCATTGCATCATTCTAACACTCATTCCGTTATTCGGCCAATCTCAAAAAAAAAAAAAAAAAGTAAACAGCAGGATCATTAAAAAACGAGAAAAAACATGGGGCTATTATCACTTATCAGCGAAAAAGACACGCAAAAGTTTTTTAAAATGTTGAATGAAATTGTATCTATAATTCATCGGAAAAGTAAGAGCGAATTTATCTCTTACGAAAATTCTAGGGGGGGGGGGAGAAGCAAAGGCAAAGGCTCCGCCCACACTCCTGAAATTCAAGCCGTGTTGCAGCTGCGGCCCTAAAAGTTGAAAACTCTTTCAAAAAAAAAAAAAAAAAAAAGTAGCGCAAATCTTTTCTTTCTTTTCTTTTATTACGGAAACTTTCAGTTAAACATATAAAATTTTAGTTACATCCTTTGAGAAAATTTACGCTATTTATGTGAAAATAATAGTAGGAAATTTAAGTAAAATTTTGGGGGAGGGGGGGGCCCACAAAAAATTGCATAGGGGCCCATGAAACCTGTCGACGGCCCTGCGTATTATAGAGGCCACGTGCTACGTGAAATCGAGATTTTTTTTTTTTTTTTGGATGAGGACTCAACATTTGGAAAAAATGCCTTCGTATTTCACTTTGAAAGGCTGTGCGCTGATTCTTATTCAGAAATTGATTAAAAATGTAGTAAACTGAAAGCGGATGCTTAGAGATTGCTTCGGATTGCACGCAACGACTAATGAACCGCAATTTCAAAACAATGAACAATTTCAACTTGTTTCCCCCCAAGTTTTTGCTGAGACCCCCCCCCCCTGTACTTGCTTTTATTTTAGTCTGGATTGCAGGTAGCACGTGGCAACAGAGGCCACGTGCTACGTGTAATCCAGACTTTTTTTTTTTTTTTTATGAGACGGGAACAACATTGGAAAAATACCTTTATATTTCGGTTTGAAAGGTTGTGTTATGTTCTGTATTTAGAAATTGATTTAAAATGTGGTAAACTTTAAGCAGATGCTAAGAGATAGCTTTAGATTGCTCACAACGTACTTTAATTGCGTAAGCTTATTTACCAGTTGCAAACGAACAAAATCATGTAAAACGACCTGCAATGCTATGTATTAAACATATACGAACTAAATGTATATGAATTAAAGTATGTAAATCAAATAAATAAATAAAAATATTGCATCTTTGGTCTTTGAAAAATTTAGCAATCTCAAATCAAATTAAAACTTGCTGTATGGCGTCAGATTGAAGCTTTTCATCAGAAGCTGAATATGTATATGTATTATATTTTTTTTTGTTCCAAAAATTTCAGAATACTACTTTTCTTGAAAATTTAAAATTCGAGAATTTCTAGTTTTTCAACCTAAGAATTTTGTTTCTAAATGTTTGTATTTATCTAGCGATTTTCTCGACAACATTGGCGGTTAGTATGTCTATTCTTAGATGGAGTGAAAGTTGATTCTTCATATTTTAAATCATGCATTATGCATCATAGAATGTGTCTTAAGGTATTTTTTCTTCAATATTACACCTTTCTAAAATCTGAATTAAATACTTGATACGATATAAAAAACAAAATTTGACTATTCATTCGTTCAAAAAAATTTTGTAAAGGTCTTTTTTTTAGTAAAAAGTCTTTTTTTCCTACAAAACCAAACGTTTCCTTAAAGCTTTCAGTGCATTTACTTCTTCACATTAAAAAAAAAAAATGTGTCTATCTCTTCGTTAGATATACCGCAGAAGGACATGAATCTCCAAAATTGGAAACAATTAACTAAAAACACGATTTACAGTTAAATGTTTCATTTCCCTCTCCCCCTAAAAACGTGATGTTCGTCACATAACTTTAGTATATCATTGTTAAAAACCCGCATATTGCATGTACATAGTTCACAGTGAATGTACTAGCTTTTAGAGCTTTATATCACAGTAATATAGCCAATAACCATTTTTGCCAAATTTCAAATGTATTAAGTAATTTTTTTCCTCACAGCTGTTTGCGTAAATGAAAATTTCGAAAACGTTGTTGTGAGAAAACTAAGAAAGAAAAAATAATTTCATTAAAAGTAGTGCATTTGCGTTCATTAAATGTCTTCTAGTTTTCTAGATAATTCATCGATTTAAATTTTTTTTTCCAGACTTAGAAAAAAGAATATTAGGACTATCTAAATGTCTCAAAACAGATTAAAAAAAAAAAAAATAGGGTGGTCGCCTACATGTTTTAAACATCAAAATACTTAATTTCCAGATTTTTCGTTCAATTCCTGAAAGCGGAAAACCAATTCCAAAAACCCGAAGATTAAAAAAAAAGAGATTGGTCGAAGGCAAAAAACTATAAGAGTAAAACAAGTCGGGGGGGGGGGGGGATTGCAAGGCTTTGTTTGGGCCTCTCTGAAGTGAAACCTTATAATTTTAGCTAATGATTAAAGCAGTTTTAGAAATTTGAGGCTCTTGAAAAGTGGGGCCTGTTTAAGCAATTATGCCCTGAGAGTGCAATTTGCAAATGCGATAATCTAAGAGTTAGAGAAGTTTTACAAGAATAAAAAGAATAAAAAAAAGAAAAAACCCGGAAAACTTTTGTCTGTTCTATTTCATGACAAAGGTGGGGGGGGGGGAGTACTGGCATCATATTTATTTTCCAAGATACAAGTCAGTCATCTTATTAATTTTCAGCTATAAAAAAGTAGTTTTATTGAGAAACAAAAAAGGAAGATTTTGTTTTTAAAACCAAGTGTGGTTTTTTGGAATTCTCACCTCCTTGAACTGAATCTCAGGTATATAAATTAGATTTAAAAATAGAAGTTTTCATATTACTGTATGATTGTCGAGTACAGATTGTGGCAACGAAGAATGAATTTCTTTGCCTGAAGAATGTATCCATTAGCCTACTTTTTTTTTTTTATATGGAAAGTTTCTCACCTCCAGGATAGTCCTTTTCAATATCATTTTCACGAAGATCAAAATTAATATTAGAGGTGAGATATATTATGGGACATGTATATAATTTCAGACGTTCTATCAATATTAATTTCAGGCTTTCTACCAAAATTTTAAATTACCAGCATATTTATACTGTTAAATTTAATTGTTTGGGAATACATCGATATTATAAATACATGTTTTAAAAACAAACTTAAAAATTTTTAATTGAATGACTAAAATTTAATCAAGAGAGTTTAATTAAATTTTTATTCACTATGTTTCTAAGATTCTTTCTATTATTATTATTTTTTATTATATCACCTACGTAAGTTAATGCTCACCTACGTGAACAAAGTTATTTTTGTCTTTTTATCAGTAAATAAAATAATTAGAATTCATTTAGGCCATTGATTATGGTTTCTTCTATTAGGTAATAGTTTCATGTAAAATTGAAAGAAAAGAAAGATTAAAAAAAAAAAGGTTTTTGATGCTGAAAAATATTTTTTCTCAAAAGTTACACACCTTGGAGAATAACCAAATTCTACAAATACTAGTATTACGCCCAAAATAAATTTCTGTATACCCCACTGTTAGTAATAATACTTTTCTATTGCATGGCTGTTATTGAAAAGTGAAATATTGTTTGTTATGAAATGAGCGGTATTCAATTTCAATATAGTCTTCGTAAAATCTAGAGTCTAGATAATCTGTTTGATAAAAACATTTTTTAACGATTAAAGCAATATTTAAGCAATAAAAGCAATTGTAGGCGAAAACTGAAGTGGCTTTGATGTTACAAAACAATAAAAATTAGTTCATTATTCATCATTTTACTTTCAATGTTATGTGTAATAATTTCATTATAATCGCTTTTTATTTACTTTTTTATGATTCACGTCACGATGCTAATTACTAATATGAAAAAAACATACCACACAATATGGCTAAAACAAGCAAATTCGAGCTATTCTGTTTAAACCGAAATGACGAAAAAAAAAAAAGAAAAATGGTTTGTGCTTTGGCGACTTTAAATTCAGCCTAATTGAAACCCTTCACGTACTTCCTTTCACTTGTAGGGAACTTTCTGTTCTAGCAGGAGAGAGAAAAATCCCCTTGTCCAGTGCATTAACCGCCCACTGCATTCATTGGGAAAAATCGCCGAGATTGATTGACAGGAGAACCTATCTACAATAGGATTAAAAGTTGAACTATAGATCAAAGCGGGTGAACGAGGGACACTCTCCCTTATCAATCGTGCTAAAGTTAGTTGTTATCTTCGTCGTATCTGTTAGCTGTCTATAAGCTGTATTTATTTTTATAGCTGTATTTTATGCTTTCTTTCATGTGACTGATATCTTTTTGAAAATTAAAAGGAAAACTCTGAGAACGCTTTTTGTTGTCTACAGCAACCACATTTTGGCTGCATTCAGTATTCGGAGAGCAGGATTTATCAGGGCTGTCTCACATTGAGATTATAGCAAGAAAAGGACCACGATTATTTTATTATGCTTGGTATGTAGTTTGAATAACTTATCCTACTCTCTTTTTGCTTTATGTTAAAATTAAAAATCTTTGCACAGAATACATTTCTTCGGTCAACATTTTTAATCTCATAACTTTACCCGATTCTCTCAACTATAGATAACAATCGGCGAGACACTCTATCAGCTTCTTTAAGATTAATGTTTTAAAAAATTTTTATTCATCATGAGATTTGATTCACTTCTAGTTCTGTAATCCTTTAAGAACTTGTAATATTAAATAAGTTTAAATTTAATTAACCACACTTACAAAAATTTAATGTGTAAAAATGATCGTTTCTCTTTATCTACTACTTTTAACAATATTCATTGCTTGAATATATAATAAATGTCACCAAATTTCCATTATGTAATCCAAACTTCCATTACTATCCAGCCTGGAATCAAGCGTCCTATGCAGTTGCCTTATTTGCCCCTTCTGTCTTAGACCCTGCCTAAGGCACTAATGATGTAGTGTTAGTTTGTGAACCCCGCTTTTATTTTTCTATATTGATGTGTTATTTTTTAACGTAAATGTGTTTATGACTTTATAAACCAATTCTTTCAGACAACGTTGTTTGAGTACCTTTAAGATTTCAAGTACAACAACCAAGAGTCCATTGGGTCGAATCTGCACAGCTTAGGATCGAAGGTTGTACAGATTTCAGACATTTGCACATTTCAGGTAATTTTAATGTTTAACTCAAAATAAACTCAAAAAATCAAACAGCAAACTAATGTTTGCTGTTTTATTTTTTTTGCAATGTTTCATGTACAATCAAGGTGTTTACTTTTATGTAGGGATACACCGAGTAGCACTTTGGCCGAGTACCAATTGTTTTTAAAAAATCATTGACATGCAGCGGTACAGGGTTAGAAATCATTACAAAATTTTACTGGTCTTTTCGACCAGTGAACAGGAATATATACTGGTTAACAGACAACATCACTAGTCCACCTTAAATCATTAACCACATTTTTTTTCTTTAAAAAAAAAATGGTGGTCCTTGGATTGTTTATTATTTTTATGGTGATTTTTGGTATAACATTTTAAAAACTTATACGTAGAATTCAGTCATATTTTATAAATATACTAGCTGCGTTGCACGGGCTTTGATGTAGTGAAGACAGTTCAAGCAAACTACTCGCCGCCAAGGTGGCTCGCCTTTAAAGTAGTGAAGAAAGTTTCAACAAACTACTCCCAGCTAAAGCGGCTCGCCTTTAAAGTAGCGAGGAAAGTTTTAACAAACTACTCCCCGCTAAAGCGGCTCGCTAAAAAGCTTTCCTGCATCAAAAAGTCAATCGAATTATTTGCCCATGCTTCCTCAAAAATAAAGACGATGTCAAGTAGCGCATGCTCAGCACTCTTTAAATAACAAATAAAATTCCTTACAAAAAACTTACAGTAGAGAACCAATTATCCGGGATGTTTGGGACCACAGCTATCCCGGATAACTGAATTTCCCGGTTATCTGAATCGCTACGAAGCGATATTTGCCAATTGTTTATAAAACCAAAGTTACTATAACAAATAGTAATGCATCTTAAAATCTGAAGAGAAAACGATCCCGAAGTGCTTATAGATATTACAATATTAAACATTTCTGAGCTATATGCCACTTATATGGTATTTATGAAGAAACCGTTCATATTCATTCAGGTATTTCAAAAGAAAAAAAAAGCTCTTCATTTTTTAGAAATTGTGGAAAATGCGTATTTTACAAAGTGGCGGATAAATCGACAAAATGTGGCCAGTTTTCTGGTTCCCGGATAAAAGGTTCTGTACTGTATTTTCAAACCTCATTCTTCCTGTAAAATTGTAAAATTCTAAACGATTAAGTTGTTTTAATATTTGGATTGCAGCCAGAAAAAAAAAAGTCCCTTCTAAAAACAGCAATGGCAATTTTATTTAAAAACATATTTTCAAAATGGTGCCAGAGAAAAAATATTAGTCATTAATTAGAATAAAAACAATTGTTAGAACTTTGTTGTAACACGTATTCAAAATGACAACGGAAAAAAATAACACTCTTTAATTTTAAAAAAGTTAATAATTTAAAAAACGTTTAATTTAAACTGGCAACGGAAAGAAATGAATATCTTAGAATTTTAAATAGTTCAATAATTTAATTTTCGACTTAATTCAAAATGGCAGCGATAAGAAATAAATGCCTTGGAATTTTAAATAGTTCAATAATTTAATTAACGTTTTAATTCAAAATGGCAACGGAAAGAAATAAATGTCTTTGAATTTTAAATAGTTCAAAAACTTAATTATCGTCTAAACTCAAAATGGCAACGGCAAGAAATAAGAGTCTTGGAAATTTTAATAGTTCAAGAAATTTTTTTAAAGTTTTAATTCAAAATGGCAACGAAAAGGAATAAATGTCTTGGAATTTTAAAAAGTGCAAAAATTTAATTAACGTTGAAATTAGCATCTCAGCTAATTGACGTCGTAGAATTACGCGGTCTTATTGTCTTCCTTAGAAAATTTCGAGTCGAATGGTACTATGTTTGATTCTCTACTCTCAGCGGTTTTTGAGGAGCTCGATCTTCAGACGGACAGACAGACGCGGGCAGATTTTAATAGTAGTAATTAATTGTAAATGATTGCATTTTTATATATTTGTATATTTTCAATTATTGAAAAATGTCTTGAACTATTCAATTTTCTACAACTACTCGGTATCGGCCGAGTACCTGATCCAAATTTGGCCGAGTACCGAGTACTCGGCAAATTGGCCGAGTACCGAATATTTACCGAGTACTCGGTGCATCCCTACTTTTATGCAAAAAGCTTAAGGCTTCAAAATATTTATTTAAAATTTCAGAAAGACAGATATCTTCTGGTCCTTACAAGTCCTTAGAAGCTCAATAATTTTCATTTTTCTTTTTCAAAACCCTTAAAACTTCATTTCGCTTTAGAGACCTCCATTTTAATTCTGTTAACTTGTCACACATTTAAAAAATTGTTCCTAAACTAGATTTTAATGCTGATGAATTCAGAGCTAAAAACTGAGGAATCACCGAGAGCTACTCAGTGATTGATTCATTTGAAGGGATTATTCAGCCGACTGTGCAAATCATGTTGTTGGTTAAACTACTTGGGGACCTGGCTCGAGTAGACAAATCGGTACTAACGTATTAACTCCACCTCAGCTTCAGATTTGGCAGTTTATTAGGTGGGGTTTTTTGATGATTTTAGATAAGAACGCTTGGGAGCAACAACGAGTCAAATAAATCGCCAAATCTCTTTTAACGGGCAAGTCTAGCTGCGGTGGAGCAAAAACATAAGCATAGACAAATCTAGGGGCCGTGGTGGCCCGATCGGTAAGGCATCGGACTCGTGTCCGAAAGGACCCGGGTTCAATCCCAGCCGATCAAAGATCCACCGTCTTGATTAAGGGTGACTGGGAGGCGTTAAAAATGTTGTGGTCACAAAGTCCTCCAAGTGAAACGATACCTCTGGGGGTGCTAGGGCCTATGGTTTGCTCGACCCTAGGTTCTGGTTCAAAATTAAGAACAGAGCGCTCTTCAGGGCCCTATCCCGGTTAAACCACTAAGCTGGTAGGTACGGGGGACCCTGGAGGGTAAAATGAAATGAAATGAAATAGACAAATCTACCCGATTTAGGTCAGAATAGGTTTTTCCGAGCCACATTAACCTTTTGGATCCGGGCTGTTTTTTCTTGCGACCCAGGTAGTACGACAGTTGAACCACAGATTTATTTTCCATTGAAAAGAGAAGGTATAAACTGTCGTACCAGACGTATGAAACCTTGAAAAAATCCCCGGCTCCAAGAGGTTCCAGTGAAAATCTCAACCCCGTCCTCTAAAAAAAATAGTTACGGTACAGCATGTGTACCACCCGGCTCCTAAAGGTTAAGGTGGAAGTCTGGGACACACATATAATAGGCGGCTCGTGCACCATAAAAGTGTGGGGGTCGAAAGAAACGTATGTGTAGGGGGGCTAGGAGGCAGCACCTCCGAAGTTTTTTTTTAATAGAATTTTGATATTTTATTGGATTTTAACGCAAATAATTAAATACTTAATTGGAAAAATGCGAAATATGGCCTCAAAAATTAAGACGGATGGCCACCGTAGACATTCGCCTTCGATTTTAAGTTCCATTCTTATGAAAAAGTCTGTTTTTGGAATTTGCAGCTTTTTCTTTCGCAAAATAAAATAATCCACTGAGTAAAAAAGGATTTCCATCCACCATTAGTTTTTTACTCCAAAAAAGTGAGGAGGCAGTCGCCCCCCTTGTACAAGCCGCCTAAGACACGTGCCATCAGGACTTGCTTATAGGGCATTTCATGTCACACCTCCAGGGTCCCCCGTACCTACCACAGTTTCGTGGTTTAACCGGGATAGGGCCCTGAAGAACGCTCTGTTCTTAATTTTGAACCAGAACCTAGGGTCGAGCAAACCCTAGGCCCTAGCACCCCCAGAGGTATCGTTTCACGTGGAGGACTTTGTGACCACGACATTTTTAACGCCTCCCAGTCACCATTAATCAAGACGGTGGATCTTTGATCGGCTGGGATCGAACCCGGGTCCCTCCGGACACGAGTCCGATGCCTTACCGATCGGGCCACCACGGCCCTTGCTTATAGGGCATCATCATCATCACACTCTCCAGGGTCCCCCGTACCTACCACAGCTTCGTGGTTTAACCGGGATAGGGCCCTGAAGAGCGCTCTGTTCTTAATTTTGAACCAGAACCTAGGGTCGAGCAAACCCTAGGGCCCAGCACCCCCAGAGGTATCGTTTCACTTGGAGGACTTTGTGACCACGACATTTTTAACGCCTCCCAGCCACCATTAATCAAGGCGGTGGATCTTTGATCGGCTGGGTTTCGAACCCGGGTCCCTCCGGACACGAGTCCGATGCCTTACCGATCGGGCCACCACGGCCCTTGCTTATAGGGCAGGCAGCCATTCACACAAAGAAAGGATAAGGACAGGAGAGAGAGAAAGTTCGTCCATGCTCGAGCCGGGATTCAAACCCAAGACCTCCTCACAGGGGTGATTGTGTTCCGGTATTTTACCGGATTTCCGATATTTTCATGTTCGAAAATACCGGAAATCAAATATTTTTAAATATACTTTTATCTTCCCACCTC
>JAXGGA010015638.1:0-28661 GCA_038373865.1 Uloborus plumipes
CCATTTCTCTTGGAGAGCGCGATCAACAGATGGGTCAATACAAAGGCAAGAAAGTATGTTTTTCTGTCTGAGCAAAAGTTATTCCTTCTTCACTTTTTTTTTATTTATCTAAAAGGAATTTTTATTTGAAATATGTCACTCGGATAGAAGCTCCTCGAATCGATTTTTTAAGATTTTTTCTGTCTTTTTTGCAGATAATTGCAGGAGAAAAATTTGAAAATGAATTAAGCATTGCGGCTTATTTTACAAAAGATTATTTTTATGAAATTGTTGTTTTTTAAACCACTATGCTAAAAAAAATTTTGTGTGGATGTGTCAAAGCAACGGTGAATCAAGTCCAAAATCTTCCTGATGGATATCATTTTCATTACAGATGAAGCTTTTTTAATGCAGGATCGGTCAGCCTTAAATACTAAGTTTGAATATTAGTGTTTACTTTGCTTATTTAAGGGTGTCCCAAAATTAATGAAAAGTTTTAATTAAATTGAAAATAAATAGTTTAGTGCTGGCAACAAAAAGAAGGAAACAGTCTGACAGCTGATAGTTCACAGTTAGTAAAAATGCGTCACCGCACAAAAGAACATCATTGTTGAAAAATCCAATTACTGCATGATGCATTTCTGATCGTGGATTCTCTCGTTCTCGTACTTATAATTGACCCCCTAGACCATTGGTGCCCGACCGACGACCTGCAGGCCAGAGGTGGTCGGCGATGCTCACTTTTATGGCCCGTTATGAATCTTACAAATTGAAAACTACGCTTTGAAATCTTCCGTGTGTTAAACTTCCGTTACTCTTTTCCTTTCCGACTGTTTTAGATTTCAAGTTCACATATACATTTTAGAAAAAGATTCCATTGCATCAAGAAAATTCAACCACATTTAGGCAAAATTTTCATAAATTTTGAGAAAAGAGTACGTACGTACGACCCCCCCCCCTGAAAATAAGAGGTGTGATACACTCACTATACACCTCCTATCTAATCCTGGAACTATCATCCGGGACATCTATATGTGCAAGCAAAGCCGTGAGGGTGCATTGTTATGCCTTCAAAGAAGACTTTCAGAATTTCATTTCAAATCTAAGGAAATTGAGGAATTAATTTTCCTTACCCGTACATGTATTAAGCAATGTTCTTTTGCTTTCAATGGGAAATTTTACACTATGTCAGATGGTCTGGCTAGGGGTAACCCATTAAGCCCCATTCTTAGTGATATTTACATGCATTATTTTGAGGTTTAGTTGCTCCAAAAATTACAGTTTCAATTTTATGTTAGACATGTTGACGACTGTTTTGTTTTAATGAACCATAACCAGTTTCAAAATGACGATATTTTATTCGTTTTAAATTCTATAGATCCTCATATTCAATTCTCTTGTGAGAAAGAACAGGATAATTGCATTCCCTTTCTTGATGTTCTAGTTTCTCGTACAGAATTCGGCTTTGAAACTACAGTTTATCGCAAACCTTTTGCTGTCTCGTTATCTCCTCATCGACTTTCATCTCACCCTCCTAGTCAAAAATATGCTGCATTTAATTCTTTTGTTTACAGTGCTATTAATCTTTGTTCTTCACCGGAACTTCTTAATGCTGAACTCAACTATCTTAAAGCTGTGGCTATTGATAGAAACTATCCTCATACTTTGATTGATTCCATTTTTTAAAAACTTTCTAATAAATCCGAAAGGAATATTGTTGAGAGAACTGTCATCAGAAAGAATTTGGTTGTTTTGCCATTCTCTCTCTCCGTGAGTTATCAGGTTGCTAAGAGTCTCAAACGTTTCAATTTCCAAGTGGTATTCTCCCCAACGAATAAACTATGTTTCTCTTCTCTTAAAGATCCCATTCATCCTCTTAACAGTTGTGGTACAGTCGACGCTCGATATGACGACCATCTCCGTCCCACAGAAAGCGGTCTTTATAACGAGTGGTCGCTATAAGAGGTAGAACATAGAGTATATTGGAATACAGTCGGGGGTTTTCTCACCGGTCGTTATATTAGGATGGTCTTTGTAACGAGTGGTCGTTATAACGAGCGTCGACTGTATTTATAAAATTAATTGCATTTGTAATCTCTCCTATATAGGACAGACGCGACGGGCTTTGAAATTCCGCTTAAAAGAACATCAGAATTAAGTGAAAAAGCAACAGTTAAATAAGTCTAGTATTGCGCAACATTGTTGGGACAAGAATCATTCTTTCGATTTTAATTCCTTTCAAATTGTCCAAAAATGCCCCAACCCATCAGATCTTGATTTTTGGGAATCCTTCCACATTTTGAAAAACAGTTCTGACTTAGTTAACGATATAAATGCTATTCCTTATTTTTCTGCTGTTTGGCGTCCGTTTGTATAAATTTTAATTGTTAGCCCTTTGGCTTTTCGTGTCGCTTATCTTTACATTTCAATTTTTGCACACATTTTTTGATTAATTTAAAATTTTATTTCATTTTATTTCATTCTGTTTTCTTCTGCTGTTTTCCTGTGTGTTACAATTGCTTCGGTACATAATTTTCCTATTCGCAAATTTATTGCTAATTTATTCATAAGTGGTTTCATTTTTTGACAATGTTTCTGATCTATCAGATCTTTTGGAAATTTATTTCTTAACGGTTTTTTCTTGATGGTTTCATGTAATAAATTTCGGCTCTAAGCATTGTCTTGTTTGTTTTGTTAATATCCAATTTTTTGCTATTTATACTATCTTTTGTTCGAATGTGTTGCTTTTATCGGATGATTCTTCATCCTAAAGCTCACACTTCTTGCATTGAAAAAGGGGCTCCTTGTAGCCTCGAAACACGTGTCATGCAGTATACCTGCATATTTGTGCATTTTTAACGTTGAATTTAAACTTTACAGCTATCGCACAAAGGTATTTATTTTCTTTAATATGAAATGTCTTGAAATCTGTATCATAAAAAGAGAAGGAATGCAAGAGCTGAGCTCCCATACAATGTAAGCCTTGGTTACAGTTGTCCAAAATTAAGAAATAGCAACAAACGATGAAACAATTTCCTCGTGTTTTTCTTGAGCCTAATTTGTTTTCCATTTGACTCTGTTACTTTCTTCTTTTCTTTGTTTTTCAATTAACAAAACCCAAATGGTTTATTTTTTAACATCCTCATTTGTTTCAATTCTGTAGTCTAATTTATTTTCCTGTTTGTTCTTTTACTTTCTATTCTTGTTTTTTGATTAACTACATCCAAACGATTCCCTTTCAATGTTCCCAGTTCAGGTTCCGTAATATTAGTAATCAGAATAAGTAATTTGCTCACTAAAAGTTTGAGGTTAATTCTAATAACAATGAATTTGACATGACTGTGTGATCAAGTTATTTTTATTTATTTATTTTTCTTTCTTTAAATGTGTATTTGTTTGTCCATTTATTTATTCAGTTATTTTTACGTCACATTTTTTCACTTTCACTACTTTCTACTTATTATTTTTAATTTGATATTTTTTTTACATTTCAATCTGTATCATCTCCGTTTTTAGGAACTACGACGATACTGACAGACACACAGATACACACACAGACACATCGAACCCCTTCCTTGTTACGTCAGGGTTTAATAAAACAATAACCAAAGCAGAGAATATCCAAACTGTTCCAATGTTCTTTTTCCATAAATAGTTCGAAAATCACCAAGTGCGACTTCAAAGCCATTTATTTACGCGATTACCGGAATTTAAATCTCCCCGTAGCAGTTTGCGAAAAACTAATACGCAGAAGGCGAATGGAACAACTAATCTCAACTCGAACGCATAAAATTTATCGGGATAAATAATGCACGTTTATAGCCCCAGACTGGAGGAAAAGCGCACGGCTAAGCACAACAACAAATTTTTCCATTCTATTGATGCGCATATAATTGAGAATTTTCTTCCAGAAAAATCTTCCGTCTTCGTTATCAGAATTACTCGAACGTTACCCATAATTCCAATTGCCGGAGTATTTATTAAATAACCAATACTTAATTTTCTTTCCAAATGCGAGCGAAAACTCGTTTTGCAATCGCAGTTCGATGCTTTAATTTTCGGCGTAATCTTCCACTGCATTAATCTTGCACAAATATATATTTTCTCGTTATGCAAGGTAGTCCGGTCACCAGTGGTATGAGAGTAAGGTGTTTTGAAATAACCCAGTTTATTGAAATTTCATATTCGTTCGCTAAAAGTTTAGAAATATATCATAATTTCAGAGTAAAATAATTGTATTTAAATCTGAGATTATGAATTTGGAATCATAATTTAAAACACGTAATTACTCTCACTATCATTTTCTACATTTAAATATTTTTAAAGTAAGAATTCAGTAAATACCTTTGCACTAGCAATATACTGTCTGATTTTCTTAGGTAAAACCTTCCGCGTATTTACGCATCCGTCAGGTCTTCTCTGATCTTACCAAAATAGGGGTGATAGGTAAAATAACAATAAGGCGAAGAATAATAAGAAGCGTTTTAAGACGCATCAAACAACGTAGGACCAGTGGTCGGAAGTAGTGCGCTACAAGTAGCGAAACTACAGTAGTAGCTACATTTTTTAGTAGTTTGTAGTGTAGCGCACTACTTTTTAAAAAATGTAGAGTAGTGAGTAGCGCGATACAAAAAAATAGTAGTTTGTAGCGATTTCTTGGAACTACTTTTTAATTTATAATTGAAAAAAATAAATAAATGAATGAAAAAAATTTTAAAAAAAGGGAAAAAGAAAGAAACTTCTTTATTTCGTACCTGGTTTAATCGAACCAGACAGGTGCAAATCTTGCAGAATTGCACCAGCGGACGCAATAAGAAATAAGAACTATAAAAATATGAGCTGATGTTAGATACATCATTTCGACGCCATACATTCTATCTGTTTGATGTCATTGGTTTATTTGGCATCATAATTTTCATAATCATCAACATTACCTGGCTAGAAATTATTAGAAATTTGAAGGTTAAATTCTTTCAATCTTTCAACTTTTGAATCATATCTTGCGGTGAATAATCGTAAAATTGTAAAAAAATTCTTAAAAGGACAAATTAGAGCGAAAAAAGAAAGACAAATTCCTAGTAATATTCCATGTCCAAATATATAATTTATTAACCTAAACCACTTTTCGATTTTTTTCTGTCAATCCTCAAACTGTGCATGCTTTTTTTTAATTTATTTTTTAAAAAGTAGCGAAGTAGCGATACATTTCAAAAGTAGTTTGTAGTTGCTACATTTTTAAAAATGTAGTTGTAGTTGTAGTTAACTACATTTATACCAAAGTAGTTGTAGTTGTAGCTCGCTACAAAAGAAAAGTAGTTTTTCCAACCACTGCGTAGGACGATGCTAATTTCAAATACAAAGTTTAGTTGAATATGTCAACAGGATATAGCAAATGAAAGTTTAAAATTGAAAACTTTGGAAAGTTCCCACTCACAACCCATCACCCCTTTTTTAAGTGGAACTGTCCGCGAGTACTAGGCGCGGTTTTTAAGGACGGACAGTACCAACAGCGCGGTTACAATAGCGAGAGACTGCAGTTTCGTCCTTGTTATGGCCTCATCAGTCTGGAATAGCCAATAACCGTGCTGGAGGCAGTTATCATCTTATTGAAACTGAGCGCGCTAATAAACTGGTAGCTAAAATAAATTCAGCACACCAGCGAAAGTGAGCAGCAACGGTACAGTTCAACTCGTGAATGTAATACAAAGTTTGGGTATTAAGCATCAAATTACCGCTCTTAAGTCAGGGTTAAGGAAAAAGTACATGCAGTATACCGACATCCCAGTTATGCAGTCCAGAGACTGCACTTTCGTTCTTATTATGAGCTCATCAACCTGGAATAGGCAATAACCGAGTTGAAGGGAGATGTCATCTCATTGAAGCTGAGAGTGCCAACAAACTGGCAGCTAAAATAAAGTCATCACACCAGCGAAAGCCATTGGTGAGGTTCATCTCGTCAGTTGAAGGCAAATCAAAAAAAAATGTTTTCTCGAACTTCGAATTGAGCAACCTCCTGGGAATTTCTTTCAACTAGGGAACTATTAAAATCAATTCACTTTGTGCAAAAGATGAATAAAAGCAAAACACAACGTTTTAAAAGCACAAATAATTTTTAAAAATTTTAAAAGAGACACACATGTTTCGGAGGCCATAGCCTCCTTCTTCAGCCCACTTCTTGCTTGGCACTGACGAAGGAGGCTAGGGCCTTCGAAACATGTATGCCTCTTTTTTTTAAAAAAAAATTTAATTATTTGTGCTTTTAAATTGTTGTTTTTTGCTTTTATAGAGAACTATTGCTGACCTAAAAAACACCTCCCTCTAAGCTCAATTTTCCATGACTTTCTATTAATCGGCATCAAGACTGATTATGCAAAATAGGGAATACGTAATGACAGAAGGCTCATTAAATTAATTTTTTTGTTATTGGAGCCAATATTTAGAAAAGTGCCAATTTGAAGTTGGAGTTTTCTGAAAAAAAAACTTTTTTGCAGAAAAAAACTAATATTGGATTTTAAGTCTAAATTGGGTCTAAATGCAAGAAAAAAAGGGGGGAGGTCAAGGAAGTTATTTACCCCCTCCTTAGATTACTCACTTTTAAGCCGTTACAGATCTGATGAATGTTACAGATCTAATGTTAATATGAGTTACATATTTGAGTTTATGCTTTCAGTCTTCGTTAACATCTCTAAATATGATATCATTTCCTTGCATTTTTAACATAGAATTAAGATAATTATATTAATATATATATATTAGGCTAAAAAATCAAATTTCATTATAAAAAAGCATTTCTTGGAAATAAAAATGAGCGATAAGGTTTTTAGATAAAATAAATTATAAGATTACCAAATCCAAGCTAATAAAACATTTGTTTTGTTTTGAATCAACACACAACTTCAACTTTTTCAATACACAACTCTGCTGCTTGCTTTTCTTTAATAAGTTACAGGAAATTTTATTTCTTGATCAGAAATTCAAATTTAGCATGCTAGTTATTATCTAGTTATTTAGCGAAGTTATAAGAAATTGAAGCACCAAAAAAAAAAAAAAAAAAAATAAATAAATAAAATAATAATAATTAATTAACTTAATTTCTGCTGTGTCAATTTTTCTTATTTTACTAACTTCTATTGTTAGGTCATACAGACCACAAATGAAGCAATTGTACTAAAACTCATTGCTTTTCATTTTTTAAGAACAAAAATATTCAATATATATGACTAAAACCTATTATTTTTGCTTTTTATAATTCTGAAACGTATGAGTTAGTTCTGTAACATATTCGCTGTTTTTCAATGTTACCGCTCTAACTGTTACCGATCTGACAAACTGACAAAGTTTTTTTTTTTATTTCCGAGTCGATCGCACTAATCCAAAATCAAACACGTGGTTTTTTCACTTGCAATAAAGGACTATACTTATATATAAAATAATTTTTAAAATAATAAAAACTGCGCATTTTAGAGCGTATTACCGATCTGACGACTCAAATGACACACATTTTATAAAATCACTTTAAAAAATCTTACCTACAATTTTAGATGCAGAAATGCAAATTTTTCATTACGATTCGATAAAACATCCCACCAGGTACTCAGTATCACGTGGTATAGGTGCATGAAATGATTTTGGGAGCCTAAACATAGATCGGAAGTTATTGTTACCACTCTGACGGCGGAACTTGGGACACGCTTATTTCGCATCGGCTATAAAATCAGAAATCGATTAAAACAAAAATGAAGTAAAATATTAACAAAGGGGTAAAACTAGAATCGTTTTTTGTGCAAGTGCGTTTTTTTTGGGGGGGAAGTTAGAAAGTGCGCATGACCTGTTTGCATGCTAAGCTTTGCTACCTGGGACACGTTACCGATCTGATTTTTGATGTATAAAAACAATATTTTCTGAAGAAAAAAAAAAAAATTCTGATGTTATTAGATGTAATGAAAGCAGAACCTTATCTTCTTTCTGGGGGACTATTATTTTTTTAACTAGTTATTGAAATACTAGTGAAAATTCACTTGGGACTCAAATTGGCACTTTTCTAAATATTAGCTCATTGACCAAAGCTCAATTTTTAAGGACATTGAACTGTCCTTCCAATGTTTTAAACCCTGATTGACTATATTAATTGCATCAATGTAATAAAACAATCTGAAACATTAAAAGCATTTGCAATGGAAAAAGCAAAAAGAAAATATATAATAAAAAATAAATTTAATAAGCATTTCAATGTTTCGGGAAGCCCTCAAACAATCCAAAAAACAAAGATTACATGAAGAAAAGTTATCATTTGGCAACACGGGCTCAATTTTTACCATTGGATGTCCCCTTTTTCTAGCTGGAAACACATGTTTATTCTGTGGTTTCATGCTTGAAAGTAGTGAGTTGTGGAGAAAAAGGGCACAAATAAAAATTTAAAACGTAAAAGAAGAAAAATTACACTTATTTTTTTTTTAATGCCGCATTTCTTCATTTTAAGTTTCCCTGCCCATCATTTCAATACTCATGTGAAATAAAATGTGACAATAAAAACTATCTTCTCAGAAATTCACATGTAATAAGTTAAGAAGAAAAATAATTTCCAATCTCCATGCACATTTTTGATAAAACTTCTTTCAGGGTCTCAGTATAAATTAAGTACCATACAGAAAGCTGGAAAGCATACTTATTATGCAGCAGCTATTGTATGATAATATTATTAATTACTGAATTAATTCTAAGAGTATAAAAACAACGCTGTTACATACGCGTTAAAATTTAATGAATATTTATTAATTTTTTGAACACCATCTAAAATTTTGTGCCGCTTACTAAATCTTCCAGGAAGTTAATATATACGTTATTGCTATTATGCTATTTTTAAGAACTTGAATTTGTTTATAAAGTGAAAGGCTTATGAATATTAAGAGCCTTTTTACAAAACTCACTTGCAGAAAAGATTTATGTGTTTAATAAGATTATCGGAACATTTGAATAAAACTTATAAAAAGTTTAATTCTTTAAATTTATGTTAAGTAATTCAGAAACTAAATTCGCTTTTTAAAAAGTTAGTGCATACAAAAGGGCAAAATTCTGTTGAATTTTTTGATAGATAGCGTTGATAGCATAGGAAAATTTTTATTTCCTATTTAATTCTTCCATTGTTCTAAATTAGCTACTACAACAAAATAATCCTTGTTGATTAAAAAACATTGTTTGATTTCTGAAAAAAGTAAGAATGCACACAAAATTAATTGTCTTTGACAACTGTATTGAAAAATAAAGAAATATTGCTCGTTGATTAGCTGTGGGATTTTAAGATTACTTTTTTCTTGCTCATAAATTTCATTACAAGAAAAAGTTATGCTTACCTTTTCATTGCTCTCAAAATTTTGATTAAAAATTAAATTTTTGAACACAATTTGGGCGTTATAAAACTTATAAATTCAGCAAATAATATGGAAAACAGTTTTTGTTTACACATATTTTAATATAATTTAACTCAGGAATGAAGCAAAAAAAAAATTTTTTTCTCTATTTGCGGTTTTCATTGTAAACACATAGTTTTTTCGGAAACGCTGTCCACTAAGAAGGTGTTTCAGCATGAAAAATATAATTCTTTGTATTATCAAAGCAATCGTTACTATTCATTAACTAATTAACGAACACTATATTTAATCATCAATATTATTTGATTGTACAAATGATGCACATTTGAATATATTCGCCAGTAACATTTTTACAGCGGGAAACATTACGTTTTTGTGTAGATAAATGACACATGACATCAACAGTTCCGGACTTTCAGTGGGAAAAATTATTGATAATCGCTCCTTTAGTTTTCTTTTATTGTTTAATTGTTAATGTTTCTAGAATTGAAAAGTGACTGCAGCATTCAATGGGCATCTGCAGTTCAAGGACCTGCATTCATCACACATCCAAGTAAACTCTGCTACCTGTTGCAATCTAACACTGTATAAAACTATTTTATAAAGATACATTTATGCGAATCTGGGAATCCATTATTATTTGTTAACACATAGTGCGGGAGAAGTGATTCAGCTCTTTCCATCGTACTCAAATTGTTTGGGTGAAAGACAGTATAGTACTAACCACTAAGCCACATAAAACATCTGCGCCAAAGTACTGATGCTGCGGAATTCGCATTGTTTTTAGTGGTACAGTTTCGTATTTCATTGGGTCTTCTATTTGCTCACTTTTACTTAATTAGCGGAAAAGGTACTAATGCATAATTTGAAAAATACAATGCCCTGTTTACGCACCAAAAAATACACAGTGAAAGAAGTTATGCTTTTTTTCCTTGTTAATAGTTCTTGTGCAGTACAACAACCTTGTTTATTCGGACTAACAGGAACCGGAATTGATCAGAATAATCGAAATTCAGGGCAATCAGCGTAGTATGGGTACTAGGCACAACCGTATCTTTAAATAATCAGCCTTGCTGCTCGTAACTATAAGAAACGGTGTTTTGTAACGAAAATTTTTCACATCAATTTCTCACCGAAGAATTGATCTACTGCTTTTGGTTCAAACACCGCATGGCGTTTAAATGAGTTATGCCCCCCCCTTCCCCTAACACTATCATTAGCAGGTCAAAACAGAAAGTGATTGGTTAATGTACTTGCGTTGTTGCTACCATGTTTGTACGTATGTATTTGAACTTATTTTTATAAGGACTGTAAATTTGTTTCAGATTACGCAAAAATCTGGGCGAACCGAAACTAAATTAATGAGGTTCTAACTGTACTTAATACTTCGTTCGAAATGATAGAAGTTGCGACGCTGCGGCTGTGGCTCAGAAGCATTCTTTCAAACGTTTTCCCGAATGATCTTCTGCATTGGAACATTGCAAGAAGTACTTTTATATAGCAAAACCCTTTGTGATGATACTCTCCCTTAACTCTAAACACCCCCTTTTTCCTACTCACTGAAATTATCTGGCTGTGATCCAGCGAGCATTGTGTCTTCTCTGCATTGACAATGCTTTTGCAGAGAAACAGCTTTTAGGGCATTTGCGTTGGGCAAGCTAATATCTCAATAGGGTCATTCCATGTGAAATGAGCAAAAATGAGAAAAAAGTGATGGTCGCATGGTAATAGATTTTAATGAAATTTGGAAATACAGGTTCATTTTATGCATATATAGACACATCTAAAATAGTTTGACTCAATATTTTTTATTTTAGTCGTTACATGCAACTGAAACTTGGCATGATTGAGCATCATGCGCACAAATGCTAAATGTTGTATGTTAGAAGCCTTATTTCATTACTTATGTCATGTAAACAAAAAAAAATTCTATTGCCGTAATCTATGGAATAAGGTTATTTATCAGTCTGACATTTACTAGTTTTATTGCAATAGTTAATTTTTTACTGTAGTAAAAACTGAAAATAACTGTTTTCATAAAATTAAGTATTTTATTTTATATTCTCGAGCTTTAAAGAATGCATTAGCATTCGCTTACATTAATACCCAGTAAAGTTCTAAGTATCATAAAACGAATACCTCACTTTTGGAGTTATATTTAAACTCTTTTGTCTGCAAAATCAGCTTTAAACTTAGAGACATTTTGTAAAATGACGATTTTCCCCTTTGTTTAGTCCACAAAATTTAAATGAGAGACAGTTCGGACGGCTGTCAAATTTTTCAAAAATGTAGGACATTGTGTTTACTATTAGCTTCGAGAGTAATAAAAGTGCCTTTTTGATTCCCAAGTTGAAAAAAAAATCACAACAGCAGCATTCTATTGGGTCATTCCATGTGAAATGAGCAAAAATGAGAAAAAAGTAGCGGCCGCATGGTAATAGATTTTTATAAAATTTGATACACAGGTTCATTTTGTGCATACATAAAAATATTCAAAAGGTTTTGGCTTAACATTTTCTATTTTAGGCGTCACATGCAATTCAAAATTGGCCCACATCTTCACACAAATACTAAATGTTGCACTTTTGAACCCTTGTATTTTTTTAACTAGTAAATGTAAACATAAAAGCTAGATATATTTGTAATTTTTGAGTAGAGCAATTTTATCGGTTTACTGTAACTTTTTAAAAGTCATGATAATTAACTGTTGACTGAACTGCAAAACTAATATTTCATTTTCAACAAAATTGAAGGTTTTCATTATTTTTCTCACGCAAAAAGGAATTCAGTTGCATAATTTAAAGTAATTCCAACAATGTGCTAATTTCATAGAAATAAGACCTTAATTTTGAAGGCTGTATTTTAATTCTTTTGCTTTCAAAATATATTTTGAGCTTAAGTATATTTCGTAAAACGATGATTTTCGCCTTCAAGTAGGCACAAAAATTTATATGAAGGACACTTTGGAAATTGCTCCAATTTTGCAAGGATATAGGCCATTATGTCTACTATTTGCTTGAAGAAGCTCGATAGTGCCTTTTTGATTTCTTAGCTTTGTATTAAATGAACAGAAACAACATTTTCTTCCTATTTTATGTGAAGCTCCGGGAATTCAAAGGACCAGATAAACAACTAAATGGAGCAAAAACAAGTGCCTCAGCCCTGGCTTATGGGCGGTAACTCATTATTATTACCCAGCTTTTGCCTTCAAATTTCGAGTTGAGCCGCACCATGGTTTGCGGCCGCTCGCTGGTAAGATAAATTCACTTTATCTACCAGTTTGTTGGCTATCTTAGCTACATTAAGAGGATTTTTGCCTCCGACTCGGTGATTGGCTATTCCTAACTGAGGAGTCCATAATAAGGACGAAACTGCAGTCTTATGATGCTATGATCGAGCTGTGGGTGCATTTGCTTCAAAAACAAGTGCATTTAGCATTCATTTTAATTTCTAAAAAATGTGCAGATATAATGTGGAACTTAGGGAGAAAACCTTGCGGATGAAAGTAATATCTCTGGAAATGTAAATAATAATATAAACAATAAATGGATAAAATAATAGTTGTTTTTTTCTAATTTTCATTCTGTCCAAAAAGTTTCTTTTAATCTCCTTTAAGATTTACCGTTAAGATTTACTCCGTTAAGATCCACATCACGGGTGGTGATTGTTAAAAAAAAAAAACTTTTACTTGCACAATTAAATATAATTATTCACACTGGAATGCAATATACTTCGCAAAAATTATGGGAAGGCTTCAGCAAATACTTTATAATCACTCTTTTAAGAAAAGGAAACACGAAAGAAACGATTAAGTCTTTCTAAACTTACAATAAATGGTTTCATCGATGAAATTCTACCTGAGTTCAAGTTATTCTAATGACAAAAATACGCTGAAAGGCACTAATTAAAATTTCATATTAAATAAAAGACACTCTAACATGCTCCGTAAAAAAAATGAGCAAAATATGGGCATTCCTTGTTCAAACTAGCATCTGAAAAAGTGGAAAAAATGAAAACTTAGATAAATTTCAATTTTTTTAAGTACGATTTCATTATTAAAAGTTTTGACACTTATCCCAGGTAATTAGTATTAGATAGTTTTACTCTCTGTATTGCTTTTTTTTTTCTTATTTTTTCATTCAAAGAACTAGCAGAGAAGTTTGAAATTTGAAGAAAATTGAACAGATTTCAATCTTTGTTAATATCTCAGACTTAATAAAAGCGCCAAATGAATTTAATTTTCACCTTTCCTGATAGTGATTTTTCCAGAAAATGTAAAAATATTTATTTTTTAAAAGTATGTTTATAACTTGCGGAGTTACAGAGTCACAAAACTGGCTGTCATTAACTCTGAAAATTTAGGCTTAGCGTAAGCCTTAATTTCTGATGTCAGTAGCAAAGCAACAAACAGTTTTTAAACTTTCATGCTTTGCATTTCTCCATAAATATGCATGATTTACCCTAATAAAAATTTTCATTGAAATCTGTGACATGCGAGTCACAGCCAATTTGTTCATTTCACATGGAATGAGCCAATACAGTATCCCTCGTTTTATTGCGCTTTGTTATATATTTCATTCGGATATGTCATACTTTTCCTCTGTATCCCGAAAAATTATGTTCAAAAAAATATTGCTTCAGAGGGGGGGGGGACAACATTCATTTTGTTTTTGTGAAAGCTGCCACTTTCGATTCATATTCCACCATAAAATGGAATTTTTTTTTTTTTTAAGGGAAAAAGGGCAAGCTAATTTTTAATTGTTTTTAGGAAGAAACTCGTCACAGTAAGATGATGTGCTAATATTTTTGTAGAGGCATCTATCATTAATTTGTACGTTAATTGCATCCTTAACTTTTATGACCTCGGTTATATCGCTTCTTCCGGACATGTCGCACTTTTTCCTTGTCTCTCGACAAGCGCAATGTAATGAGCTGTTATTGTATTTCGCCTTTTTTTTTTTTTTTTGCGTGTGTGTGTGTGGGTGCGTTTTAGCTCTAAAAATTGGTTACAAGTTTTTGATAAAAAATTGTAAAATATTTCAGCATGATTTGTGTTATGGAAAATTAACTTTTTATTAGTCCTCACGTATAAGACATTTAAAAGCAAACTCAACTACCAAATTTCAATTTTTTTCCCTTTTGCTACCCGTCTCGTGTAAGGCGAAATTCTCTCTCTGCATAAAATACACGTTTTACATTTGGTAAATTCTTGTCTTTTTATTGAATGCAAACAAAATATGATTACAAATTACACAGTTAGAACTTTTTTCCAGAACTTTCATATTTCTAGATGGGAAGAGAAAACTTTAGAACTACCTCAATCAAAGATACATTATATTTTGGAGAATTTTTTGGATCGATTTTCGCTCCTTCATCAACACTAGGTGCATGGGTTTCAACAGTTTAACTCTTTAACGTCAGGTTTGCCGAATTCGACACGTACCTGCAGAATCATTTTGCCTCATTCGCTAAGTGAGTTTTTCAACAATATAACATTGTGACGTTTTTGGCACATTCGTATCTGCCGGCAGCAGTAAGTCTTTAAAAAAATAGGTAGGTGTGCTTCCTATGGTCTCCCTTGATTGAGATTTGGAAGGAAAAATTTGTTTCCTTAGGTTAAAAAAAAATGTTATCCGGGAAGGGTTAATTAAGACCAGATAAGATTGAGATACGAATCACTTGCTTTTAATTGTGCTTGACGTATGGTAATAGTGTGATAGCACCCTGAGTAATTTTATTGTGTGTTAGCATTGGTGCTTGAATAATACTCTGCATTTTTGTGTGAATTTTGAAACTAATTTAAATCACTTTACTGCACTTAGTTTTACAGTAACTATTCGTAAATATAAATATTTTTTAAAAAAATTAATAAGTAAAAGCATATTTTTTAATAGACTCACGTTAATTTAACTCTTTTACTTATTAATATTAGATCTCCGCTCATACTTATCTTAGTTTCAATATGATATATTGCTTAACACATCAGCATATTTTATTTCTCTGTGCTTTTATAATTTTTTTTTTTTTTTCATTTTACAAAACAACTGACAAAATTTATTGTTTTTATAGGTTCTACTTACCTTCCTCAGGATATCAGATATTCAACAACTATGATCTTCCTAAATGTCACTAAAATATGATATCAAATAATTAAACGCGACATAATGGGAGAGCCATTACCTATATTCCAAACCGTTCTTTCGAAAAGTAAATTATTGGAGTATTGATGAAATATTTCGAACCGAAAGTACAAATACTGTGCCTAATAAGCTATTTTTTGCTCATCAATTCGTATTATAAAACCTGAAAAGTCGAATGAATTTTTTTAATGTATTTTAATTTATTTTATCGCGTGAAACCATTTTTTAGAAACAAGTATAATTTCTTGCAAGATTTTACACTCATTTGTAGTTTTACTCTAGCCATTTTTCTACCCAATGTTATGAATTATAGTTTTTCGGTACCTCAGTATTTAGCAAAGTTTTTTTTTTTTTTTTTTTTTTTTTTTTTTTTTTTTTTTTTTTTTTTTTTTTTTTGTGGTTTACGAATAGAATACAGATTCAAAGCAAATGCGACCATCAGACTTTAAGAAAAATCACGTTTTAACTGTTTTTAAAAATACACTGAAAAAAGTTGCACTGTTTAAAAGAGAAAGTTTTCTATCACATTTAAAATAAAAAAAATTTCAGTCGGAACAAAAAAAAATATTTCTGTGACGCAATCAGTTCATTTTCCGCGAGGTAAACCGTGATCAGAATCACATAACACAAAATGCTATCAATTAATTTTTAAAAAAATTCCAGCTCTAAGTGAATAACCTCAGTAAAAAGATCTGCACGCCAAATTCCCCATATTTCTGGACATAACCTTTTCCGTATACAAAACCTCTTATTTTATTATTATTATTTATAACCATATCAAAGTTTTAGACACTTTTTAAATTTCTCCTATGTTTGTATTCATCTTTCATGACAATAAAATGATCTTACTACACAAAGTTTCTATTTTTTGCATTAAAAAATTGAAGTATTGAACATGCGAAAGTGTTTGATATTTGTATGAAAAATAAAGATTTTTTTTCCTGAGTCTTTTGCTGTTGGATGTAATAAATGGATTCATGAAATACTGGAGTAACTTCATACCATCAGTCCATTAGCCTTAACGCCTGATTAATCTTTAAGGTAAACACTTTGTTTTCTACTAATTAAGCATAAACTGTTTCGTCATATCTTACGCAATAAATGCTCTCATTCTTTGGCTAAACTGATTTATGCCATTACACCTCAAAAGTCAGAAAGATACGAAAGTTGAAAAGGAATGTTTTAATAAACATGCGTAAAATTTAATCACGAAAAATCCTATTTCTTCTCACGCGCTATTATTAAATAAAGACCAGAATAATCTGGTATTTAATAGCGCGCTTATTTCAACTTTCATTTCGCGATTTCAACTTGCAGCCGTCTGCCTGCAGTTCGAACTCAGCTGAAAAATTAATGCTCTTTCTTGGGAAATTTCCCCCGTCCCACTGTAACTGTAATCACCTCTTCTAAAATCACAAACGACTGCCTGCAATACAAATGTCATTAGTCGCGTTTTCCTTTCTTCTCTTCCTCTCTCGCGAACTAGAGCAACTCTAATGGTGCTATTATCGGTCCAAATTGTTCCAAGCAGCGAAATTGTTTTTTCGAACGAAGAATAGTAAAAGAGAAGAGATAATTTAAAACAAATTTGTTTTATACCTTTTTTATTGTCCTCTTTACTTTCTAAGCAGGGGAACAATCGTAACGACGGTTATGACGCAAACAAAAAAACAGATGCTAAGGAACCAATAAGTGGCAGCTTTCTTTATCGTCTGTATTTTACTTCACATCAAGTAAAATATTTTTTTTTTTAATCTTTCAATCATCAATCTAAAGCGTTTAACGATCCTAACTATTTTATCCATAAAATGTGGTTACATTTTAGTTGAACATTCTTGTTCGTAAATGTAATTTATAGAAATAATGAATATCCAATTTAAATACAATGTGGGTCAAGGAAGACTTACCACTGTTAATAGTGGCTCAGCGAAGGGGGTTTGGGGGTAAAACACCCCTAGAAACCATGATTTTACATTATCACCAATCCTACTATAATAGTTAATTCACATGAAAGGACTACTTCGACCAAAAAAAAAACTTCTCCAGAAGGTATTTCTGGAAGTTGTAGTGCAAGCGTGTATACCTCCTGTAATAATCATTTAATTTAACGGATTTCACACCAAATTACGGTAAAGTTGGAAAAATGAAGCAGCGCACCTCAAATTGCTAGCCTACTTGGCACAAGACAACAAAATAAAAACAGGACTTTTACTATCCATAACAAAAGTTATAGAATTAAATTTCACTCGCTTTCAAAAACTTACTTGAAAGCAATAGTGTCTTGTAATAGTCAGCATCATTTTACAAAATAATAATATCAAGACAAAAATATATTTAATACCAAAGTTCAATTAATTATTACAGATCTGTACTATTAATACTAGATACAGAAGCCGTGGTGGTCTGATCAGTATGGCATCGGACTCACAACGGGAGAGTCCCGAGTTTGATCCCAACCGGTAGATGATCCACCGTGTTCACTAATGGGGACGGAGGCACGTTAAATACGATCGTGATCACAAAGTTTTCCAAATTCCCATTCTAAATCAATACCTCTGAGGGTGCTGAACCACAGATTGCTCGGTTCCTAGTCTAGATCAAAAGTCAGAGCGCTCCTCAAGGGGGCCATCCAGTCGGTTAAACCATGTTTAGTGGTAAGTATGGGAGATCTTGGAGTGAGTGAATGAGTACTGAGTACTGGCAATGAAGGTTGTATTGGTGGGGAGGACATTAAATCGAAATTAGAATGAAAATCTCTGCAAGTTTGCTAATATAGAAGGAAAATTATCCAGAAGAACATTCACACAGCGAATGAAAGTATTTTTGCTCAATACAAAATACATCTACATTTTCTGTGGGCGGACCAACAGCGACATTTCTAAACTTTGCAATTGGTTGTTGACTGTATTATCTGTTCCATCCGACTCAATTAAGAGTAAATTAATGGTAAATAACTGGCATGTTTCAAATCTCATACATTCTCTATCCTGTTTCCTGTTACCAAGCAAGAACTTCCTTGTTTATTTACCAAATTTCATGATTTATACCTCATTTTAAATCTTATTGTGTCGGCTATTGACGAAAACAGACACACTGTCAAAAGATTTTTTTTTTTTTTTTTTTTGTGTCAAAAAGCTGTTTTCATTCTGGCTACGTTTGTATGCATTATCTTCTAAATCGGGGGTTCCCAAACTTTTTTGTTCCGGGGACCCCCATACCGAGTTTTCCAGTTTCTCGTGGACCACCTTCTATAGCTAGTTCCAGAACTAGCCAGGCACTGTAATAATAGAACTGAATCATTCTAAAATCGCAACTTAGATGGTTATTAAATTCCATTATAGATGTTCCAAAACAAATAGAGGCGATTGATAAGAGAACAAATAGCGATGAATCGGAAATTTACCCAACAGTGTGAGAGAGCTATTTAAATACACTAGGTGGCCAAAAGTATCCGGACACTTTCAAAAATTCACATTTTTACATATAGCTTGATAAATAAGTGATCAATTGTTCTTTAGCTTTAGTCATACAAAATATAGGCTTCACCGAACATTTCCAAGTTGAAATTAAATTACCCTTGCATTTGGGGGACGATAAGAAGGGGGGTAGAAAGAATAACCGCTTTTTGACCATAACTCTTTGAAAATAGCTCGGAATAAGCTATGCATTTCAATAATTAATTAGCATACTATGTATAATTACTATACAAATTCAAATGAACGTACCACTCTTACTTCCGAAGATATGAAACATTTTTTAAAAAACGGCAATTTTATTTGAAGGGTTTTTGCTCATAACACGCAGAGTTTTTAATCAAACCTTATCAAAACTTCAGGAAAGATGACAAAATACAAGAGAAAGAACATACTAAAACGGTTTTTAAAAATATTAAAAATCCGATGAGATATGAACGTTAAAAGGAAAAAAAATTTCACGGCGCATGCGCGAACGACAGAAATTTATAACTACAAAAATCTTGTAGCCTGGTATATACTGCATCTTATAAAAAAAGTTCCAGTTGAATATCATGAAAATTGAAATCTAGTGAGCTGTATTTCATTCATTCGCAGACAATACATACATAGTGAGGGTCTGTCCACAAAGAGCTATTTTTAAAATAAAGGTTATTTCGTCATCGTTCAAAACCAACGTTTCAGGGGGTGTCCGGATACTTTTGGCCACCTACTTATAAGGTCTTTTTGGCCGAATGGGCGAAATGTGACTTCTATGCCAAATATAGATTTTTAAACAGTATACAATTTAACATTGAAAAATATGCTCGATTGTCCCCACACTATTTGTGAACAACCCCTCTCCATTTATGAATTGTCTGCAAATGAATGAATTACAGCTCATTAGATCGCTGATATCTTTTTCAATTTTTACGATATTCAACTGGAACTTTTTTTATAAGATGCAGTATACACCAGGCTACAATATTTTTGTAGTTATAAATTTCTGTCTTTCGCGCATGCGCCGTGAAAAATTATTTCCTTTTAATGTTCATATCTCATTGGATTTTTAATATTTTTAAAAATCGTTTTAGTATGTTCTTTCTCTTGTATTTTGTCATCTTTCCTGAAGTTTTGATAAGGTTTGATCAAAAACTCTGCGTGTTATGAGCAAAAACCCTTCAAATAAAATTGCCGTTTTTTAAAAAATGTTTCCTATCTTCGGAAGTAAGAGTGGTACGTTCATTTGAATTTGTATAGTAATTATACATAGTATGCTAATTAATTACTGAAATGCATAGCTTATTCCGAGCTATTTTCAAAGAGTTATGGTCAAAAAGCGGTTTTTCTTTCGACCCCCCTTCTTATCGTCCCCCAAATACAAGGGTAATTTAATTTCAACTTGGAAATGTTCGGTGAAGAATATATTTTGTATGACTAAAGTTAAAGAACAATTGATCACTTATTTCTCGAGTTATATCTAAAAATGTAAATTTTTGAAAGTGTCCGGATACTTTTGGCCACCTAGTGTATTAAATTTTTAAACGATCAAAAACTTCTTAAATGCCTGAAAACTTTCTAAAAACTCAGTTTGACAGTTTTTTGCAGAGTAAAAAAATTAAAATTAAAATTATAAGAAAACAGATGAAGAGAAAAACGTAGTATTTTTATTCATACTTTCATAATAGTAACGGCACAAAACTTAAAAGAGGTAATATTCTTATTTAGAATAGGCGTACAAAGGAAAAAAAAGAAGCCTATTTTTTATGGGAAGGGCGAGTTTGGTGCATCAACAGAACATTTTTAGTATTTGGCTTTGGATTTTTGAGACGTAACTTTAAATCTCCACGATCAGTACTGCCAGTCTGTTCCTTATTTTGGTAAGAAAACTGGGGACTGAACTTTGTTAGCAGGAGGTATGAAGATGTAAAAACTTACAAAAGTTATCCTGCGATATCTCACAAGGCAGGATAAGCTAGAGATATGTTCTTCTGAAGGCAGAAATATTGATAAATTTTCCTGAGCTTCACCTTAAGTTCTTCGTTAGAGCTTACTCCAATCAGCTCTTCTTGTAAAATTTCGATTCTTCAATGTCATCATACGGATTACTAATTCACCAAGACATCCTTTTAACAACCAGCGTACTTCAAAGTGAAAAAGTAATTAAAGTTGTCATTATTTTCTTCACATAACTGTGAAAATAATTTAGAATGTTAAGTATTATTACAAATTTTGTTTAAAGGATTTATTACGAAATTGTAACAACTTATGCAGGCTGTTTCTCAGATTTTTTGCTAATGATCCTGGCTCGTGGACCCCTATTTACATCTCGTACCCCCAATTTAATTTTTCCTTTATATGGACCCCTTGCAAACTCCGGGGTACTCATGGGGTCCCTGTGGACCACTTTGGCAACCACTGTTCTAAATCTTGTCAGAACTACGTAAGTTGCACACATATGTCTTAACGTTGTAAAACTCTTTAATCCTTTATACCCTGACGGGACTAAGAAGCCCCGCTTATATTAATTTGGTATTATGAATCCTAAATGGCTGGAATCATGCTGAAGCTTTTAAGTACCACTCCTTGTACTTTGTTGTGAGGCTGACAGATGGTACCTGCGATCGGAAGCAGTTTTCTTATGGGGTCTAATTAGTAGGGGGCCTTAGATCCTACTGATTTTCAAAAAGTGTTTACTCTGTTTATATGTTGTTTGGTGTATTTTCAACTAAAAAAACAAAAGCATATGCAAAAATTTTATGTTAAATTAATTTGGGGCATAAAGGGTTAAGATAATAATCATGATTTTAAAAAAATTACGTTTAAATCTGGAAAAACTTTTGAAACATCTTTTTTTTTCCACCAGTAAAATTAATTTACTAAATCAGGCATTGAACTTGCTTTACTTTCCGTTAGTATTGACAACTGTGTAACTGGTATTTATAACGGAACAGTTTAAGTAAACGAGTCGAAGCGATGATAGTAAAGTCCTATCTGCATTATTTTGCATGGAAGATCGAAACCCTTAGCATATTTTGATACCTAACTTTACAGAGAGAGCTTATTTACTGCTGGGATTGAACAAATTTAAGAAAAGGTTTCTGGTGACTTTATTCGGGACGAAATTCGACGAGCAGTAAAAATGAGTGTTACTGAAATTCCACCATTTCCAAAACAACCATACATAAAATGAAACGTTGATTCTGTCCTAAATTACTTAACACAAATTCGATACTTAATTATTCATACTTAAAGTATTAATAGTAAACTTGCTGCTAAGAAACATGAATTCGTTTTATATTACCAGCGATTTACATCTATGTTATAAACTTCTTATGAAAATTACATGCATTTGTTTTTTCTTTTAGCTATTCAAGTTAAAATTATTGCGGCTGCTTTCCATACGTAACGGGTTCAGAACACATAAAAGTAAATATTTCCTACAAGTTATTTCTATGGCGTGATTTAGTCTCGCTTAATGTGACTTGGCTAAGAGAAAATAAACATCTGCTACGTCTGAAGTCGTGTTTTAAAGCACTTAGTAGAATTTATATTTAAAAAACGTACTGCGAAGAAGTAAACTTGTTATTAAAAAATATTTCTGGCGCAAGGTTTTCTTTACAATTTTTGCATCACTTCCGAATGTATACACTGCAGCAATACTTTCAAAAATGGGAAAAAATAAATTGAACGAATTGTAGCTTAAAAAAATTGTGTGTGTTTTTTATTATTATTACTATTATTTTAAAAATAAAGATAATAAAGACAAGTTGTTTTTTCTTTGTTTTGATTTTTTGTTTTTTTTTTTTTTTTTTTTTTAATTTTGCTGGGTTTTTTATTGTTACTATTATTATTATTATGCCTAATACTATGACTAATCTTCTACATACCTTCTCCTCCCCCCCCCCTAAATCATTCAACAATGGAAAATGTGTACATGTGAATTTTTAACCCTTCACTGCACGATTTTTTATATTTTCATGAAAAAATCATTTGTTACCTTTTAAATAACCCTGAGTTCAGGAAAAATGAAGAAAAAAATTAATCTTAAAAATGTGCACCAAAAATAATGTTTTAATTGTTTGTTCTATATATGGCACAAAGCACATATCATATGCTTTGTATACCGATAAGTGTAATAATCTACTATGTTTTTGTGTCATAAGTGGTATAAACAAACTTTCCACTAAGTGTATTTAAACATTTTTGGAACAAAGGAAATAATGACTAAGCACACTTCTAACGGAAATGCAGACCCTTTTTTTAAAAAAGCAAGAACTGTAATACCTAGACTAGTGCAGCTAACTAGTACATAAAAATCACACTAAACTGTTATAGCAATGTTCCAGAAGGGGCACAAAGCTCAATTTAACTGCATTTAAAAATCATAGGAATATATGAGGGTTTATTTGGTTTGTGCCAGATCTGGCACACCGTGCAGTGAAGGGTTAAAGCAGAACTGAAGCAAAAGATTTTTTTTTCTTTTTTTCCCGGCTTTATACACTGGCGGAAAAAAAAATCGCAACACCAAGAAAAAGTTGCCGTAGAGTAATGAAATTTGGGTAATGCAATTGTCTAGTTAACATGTTTAATTGATTAAATGTACAAGATCACTGGCTAATTTAAGCTCAAGAAAATGCTGTGCAAATGTGAAATTATGTTAATTTAATAGAGGGTGTAACCTCCAGAATTTTGAAGGCAAGCCTACAAGCGTGCACGCATTATGTTATACAGGTGCCGAATGTCACTTTGTGGTATGGAGTTCCATGCTTGTTGCACTTGCTGTGTCAATACTAGGACCGTCATTGCTGACTGTGGATGATGCTCGAGGTGCCATCCCATGATATCCCATACGTTATCAATTGGAGACAGACCTGGTGATTTTGCAGGTCATGGTAACATGTCAGCACTCTGTAGAGCACGTTGCGTTACAGCAGCGATGTGAGGGCGAGCGTTATCCGGTTGGAAAACGCCTCCTTGAATGCTACTCATGAAGGGCTGTAATACTGGTTAAATTAACAGACTGACGACAAATTTTCAGTCAGTGAGTTTGGGATAACCACTAGAATGCCCCTGCTGTCGTAGGAAATTGTTCTAGAGACCATAACTCCAGGTGTGAGTCCCGTGTGTCTAGGACGTATACCGCTTGAATGCAGGCGGTCCCCTGGCCTCCTTCTGACCAATATACAGCCACCACTGGCACTAATTCAGAATCTTTTTTCATCAGAAATTACAACAGATCTTCACTCCGACTTCCAGTGAGCTCTGTCGTGGCACCACTGCCGTCGAAAAAGGCAATGGTTTGCAGTCAGTGGAATACTGGCTGCAGGCTGCCTGGCTCGGAGCTGTCCTTGAAGTAAACAGTTTCTTACTGTTCCTTGGGTCACGACGGTACCAACTGCAGTTTGAATGTCAGTCGCAGATGCAGTACGATGCGCCACAGCCGTCCGCAAGATTTGGCGATCTTCCTTCTCAGTCGTGCCACGTGGCAGCTCGGAACTCGATCTTCTTGAGGTAGTACCATCCCTTGACCATAGCTTCCAATAATCATGCATGGTGGAAACATTCCCACCCAAGTCTTTCTGCAATATCGCGAAATGAAAATCCACCTTCTTGTAGCCAAATTGTACGACCTCGTTTAAACTCGGAGAGCTGTTGATAATGGCTTCTTCGTCTTCTTAAAAGGTATTCCTGGCTAACATGAACGCAATTCGTCCAATTTCACGGAAAAATAATACACACGAGCCTCACAACACGATTTTAAAACAAGCCTTATTTGCATGTTCTGAGTAACGCCAGCTGCGCCACACTTATGCGCGGAACATGAAATTTCAATCGATGTTATCTTTCAGTTGTATAAACACGCCTACCAAATTTCGTTTATCTAACACAAGTCTTTCTTGGTGTTGGGATTTTTTTTTCCGCCAGTGTAACTTTCTAGATAGCGTAGAACATACAAAACAAAAAAAAATTTCTTACAACTTGTTTTTTTTTTTTTTTTTTTTTTTTTTTTTTTTTTTTTTTTTTTTTTTTTTCACCATTTTGAGGCAAAGATTTTTTTTTTGTAAAAGCGCTTTTGATGCTTAAATATCACCGCATTCCTCAAATTCACACTTCTTTCTTAATTAGCCTTTAAAAAATAGTATGACCGTAAAACTGAAGCCTATACCAAATGCCACATAAATTACTGAATTTTTTAAGCATGTGTTTAGATTTAGGAAATTAAATTGAAATACCTCGCTTAGTTCATACGCTGAAGTGTATCATTAGTTTAAGTTCCTTAATACTGTTATCAAGAATAATTTAAAAATTGTTAGAGAACTATATAAATCGGCATCAATGTTTTCAACAGAGCTGTGTGGCACAACTAGTTAAACGTTGAAGGATGTTTCATGTATTTTTTCAGAGCATCTGTGTCGGCAAATTTTCCACAATGTGATTTTTTAATGGGAAAGGGTTATACTTGTCATGGTTATATCCTGGACTAATTGTATCATTCATTCTTTATGTGCATATGATTTTTTAATTAGTTTTCTTGTGTGCTTTTTTTTTCTCAATATTATCACGAAATGAATTTTTTAAATCCATATTTCAATCCTAGCTCTCTTTTCACTACCAAACAGGAACTTTCAAATTTAAATAGCGACATTCCCTGTGTAAAAATTGTATAACCTTAGTCTGCAAAAGCGGTGATAGCATATTTGCCTCCAATGCAATGGAGTAGTTTAACTGATAAAACTGGTGTAACGT
The DNA here is from genome assembly GCA_038373865.1 of Uloborus plumipes. Classification (NCBI taxonomy): domain Eukaryota; kingdom Metazoa; phylum Arthropoda; class Arachnida; order Araneae; family Uloboridae; genus Uloborus; species Uloborus plumipes. Next base: position 25,690 of record JAXGGA010015638.1, read on the forward strand.
AACGCATCGCTCATAACGTTGCACCAGTTTTATCAGCTAAGTTATTCCATTGCACTGGAGGCAGCTATGTTGGCACTGCTTTTGCAGAGAAAGGTTACACAAATTAATTAGTGTATAATGTCCATCATATTGTAGGCAAATTAATAACTCATACAATAGAGCAGCAGGCTAGCCATATCTCAATAATTAGGTTGAGGGTGTTGTTGTTGTTGTTGTCTTGTGACAGCCAAGCTGGCAATTTGGGGTGCGCTGCTTCACTTTTCCAACTACACCGTAATTTGGGGTGAAGTCCGACTTACACAGTACACACATATGCCACAAGGACCCGCTTATAGCGTGAGCATCAATTCACAGCACAACAACACATTCACACAAAGAAAGGTCAAGCACAGAAGAGTGAAAGTACATCCATGCCCGCGCCTGGATTCGAGCCCGGGACCACGCATACCAGGTCAGACTTCATTTGGATGAGGTGTGTTGTTTGATGTATCACACTTAGTATGGAATCAGATAATCTTCCGTTCCAAAGTCTTTAAGACGCACCAAGTACATTTGGGGTGCGGAGTAGTTAATTCAGTCTGTCTGTCAATTTTCGATGAGGAAGTTAACCTTTAGGAATCGGGCGGTACACATGTTGTACCACAAGTCTTTTTTCTTTAGAGGACGGGGTTGAAACTTTCACTAGAACCCTTTGGAGCCGGGGATTTTTTCAAGGTCTCATACGTCTGGTACGACAGTTTATACCTTTTCTTTTCAATGGAAAAGAAATTTGTGGTTCAACTGTCGTACTACCTGGGTCAAAAGAAAAATTTCTATATGAACAGCCCGGTTCCAAAAGGTTAACACGGAAATAGGAAATTGAAGAAAATGTCCCTTCTCTTTCAGCTCAGTGTTAAAAATATAGATGTAACGAGGACTTCACACACTCTGGGATGGGGCCCTGAAGAGCACTCTGTTTTCTTGGTCCAGACCAAGGGCCGAGAAAACAATGGGCCGACCCTTTTTTACATCGCCCAGCCACCTTTACTGACGACGGTGGATCTTTGATCGGCCGAGATTGAACCTGATACAGTCCGATCATGTCTGACGTCTTATCGATCAAGCTACCTAGGCACTGTGAATAGGAATGCGGGTGTCCCAATCTCTTGATGAGCCAGTTAATGTCGCTCTGTGTTCAGAAATAATGGTTACCTATAAGAAACTCCTTTGAAAATTGCTAGCACTTCGACGAAAAAGACCAAAGAATTATGTCCATTTATGCTGTACTGAAAAAAAGCAATACAGCAATGAATGCTTATAAGAAAATTGTAAAAAAAAATAAACTATGATGCAGTAACTTGTTAGAAAAAGACAATTGAAATTTACAAGCAAGCCGAATGGTCACCGTTGCAAGCTATCTATTAAAGCAGCGTTTCCCACACTGCAAAGAATGAACTGTTGTTTTTACAGTATAATACTTGCAGCCGATGTTCCAATTCAAAACTGTAAAATGCACAGTAATAAACTGCAAAACTAACAATTTTACGGTTTCTTACAATAAATTACATACGGTTTCTTACAAAAAATTCTTACAAAAACTTACAATACTGTAAAATTTACAATAGCAAATTTTACAGTATATTGCTGTAAAATTTAGCTGCATTATACTGTAAGAACAACAGTATAATACTAGCAGCAGAGGTTCCTATTTAAAACTGTAAAATGCACGGTAACAAACTAAAATTAGCAGTTTTACAGTTTATTACTGTGAAATTAGCAGTTTTTACAATTTATTACTATAAAATTAGCTGTATCATACTGTAAAAACAACTCTTTTTTTACAGTGCAAATTTATGCAGCTCGCGTACCACTTGGCTTTACATCGTGCTAAATTGTACCACTTCGTAAAAATGATTGCATTTCGTGAAATGTTTCTATTGCGTGTGTGTGCTTATCTATTTGCAGATACATTTTGTATCTGCAAATCAAGACTTTTGAAGTGAAAATGCGGGAAAAAACTTCCAACTGTATACGTATACTATGAGACATGATTTTCATCACGATATCTTTTTTTAAATAGAATGAAAGTTTTATTTGATAGTAATTTATATTTGTTTTAATTTGGATCAGCTTATCACTTACCGGTAACTGCACACCTTTAAAAAAATTTTACGTAACAATAATTAATTTGAAGGGGCCACGTGGCCCTAGAGGTAGAGTACTCTCCTCGTTAACAAGTGGTCGCGGGTTCGAATCTAGCCTTGTCCATGGATTTTATTTCATCCTCTCTGTGCCGTAAACCTGTCCTGTGTTTGTCAGGAGGCGAAAAGCATAGTACGCAGTCCTCATGTATGTTGAAGCTGATGGCTTCTGGAAAAAAAAAATTCATTTGAAACAGGAACTTTGTGCACTTTCTTACCGCAATACTCTCAAAAAACTAATTAGCGTACTTGGTACGCAAAGACTTACAAGTGATATAAGCAATAATAGCAAATTATTAAAATTTCACACTTTAAAAGGAAATGTTTTAAAACTTTGACATTTTCAAAACTACAAAAACGAGACAGTAAACATAACATAAATCTTCTGCGTCTTTTGTAACATTACAGAAAAAATATGTTAAACATAGCGTTACGCAAAACCTCGGTCTACTCCAATACTGCCTTAAAACTTACAACACAAAAAAAAACTTTATTTTTATTTAATGTTTAAATCAGAAGGTGCCAACTTTGATAGTGATGGACTCCATTCCTGATACGAAAATAAACACGATCGTGAAAAAAATAATGAAAAAAGCACCCTTTCTTCTCGCAACAAACCCGTTATTTTCGTTTAGAAACCCTAGCCACTGTTTACTTGAAAGAAAAGTGACTGAGTTGAAAGATAGCGTGTGAAAAGGGAAGTGTGTACGTGGCATGAACTCCAATCTCCGTAAGAGGATTGAATATGAGAAAAGAAACAGCTGTTGCTCAAGCAGTCGTGCTCAGACAACT
>JAXGGA010015639.1:0-28658 GCA_038373865.1 Uloborus plumipes
TAGCTCTGTTCAACATCTGAGCATTTATGTTGTCATTGTTGGGCGACAAGGAAAGAAAACTCAATGATTTATAATTTCATCTGTTGCCAGTTTCTATTTGTTAACAAATAAAATATTTGTAATTGATTTTATTGCATAAGGCTTTTAAAAGGGATCTTCAATTTAGTTCATTTTAATATGAGATCGGCAGTAAGGGTTGGGTTTTTTTTTTAAACTTTTAATTTAATCGTAGTATTGTTAGCAACTAGCTTTGTTTTGCGTCGGTTCGGGTGGTACATTGTGATTGATTTCAAATTTATCCCAGACTGAAGAAGATCCTTGAACTTTTGCACCAAATGCATGCCGCCAAGAAAACCACATATGTCGGAACGCCAAGAAAAACGTTGAAGGGAAAAAAAAAAACATGCAAAGAAATAATATTAATGCAAAAACATGTGATATCTCCCCAAAAACAACAGTGTTGTAAAAAAATTCCCCGCCAAGAAAACCTTAAATACTCAGCCTTAAAAAGTTATGATATCGAGTTTTCCCGCCAAGTTTGTGCCAAACTACAACTAACCTGTATGTATAGTTCTTTTAAATTGTTTTCAGTCCTGCCAGGCGGGAAGCTTTGTCTTGTGAGGTGGTTGCTTAATGAGTAAAAACTTCCCGCCTGGCAGGACTGAAAACAATTTAAAAGAACTATACATACAGGTTAGTTGTAGTTTGGCACAAACTTGGCGGGAAAACTCGATATCATAACTTTTTAAGGCTGAGTATTTAAGGTTTTCTTGGCGGGGGATTTTTTTACAACACTGTTGTTTTTGGGGAGATTCAGAGTTACATACAAATTGAAACACTTAAAATGCATCCACGCGTAATATATAGTTTAGCCTTCAGTATCCATAATAGTATTAAATATGTTACTTTTATATTTGCAAAGAGCTTGAATTTTTTCTCTTATTCAGATTTACATACACACAAACAACTGAAACATTTATAATGCATGGGGCCACGTGGGCCTAGAGGTAGAGTACTCTCCTCGTAAGCAAGTGGTCACGGGTTCGAATCCCGCCTTGCCCATGGATGTTATTTCATCTTCTCTGTGCCGTACATATGTCCTGTGTTTGTCAGGAGGCAAGGCGCATAGTACGCAGTCCTCATGTATGTTGAAGCTGTTGGCTTCTGCATTAAAAAAAATATATAATACATCAACATGTAAAAGTTTAGCCTTTAGTATTCGTAATAATAGTATTAAATCTATTATTTTTATGTGTGCAAAGAACGTGAATTTTATCTTTTATTGAAAGTTACATACATGCATACATACATACAAACATACCCGCATGTGAAACTAATAAAAGCGTATTGAAAAGAACCCTTTCCGTTTGTTGGCAGGTTCGTACCACGAGAGCGAGCTGTACTACCTGTTCGGGTTCCCGCACCTGGGGCTGGAGAACGCCCTCCGGCTGCCCCAGGACCGGCAGGTGTCGGACACCATGATCCGGCTGTGGTCGGACTTCGCCAGGACCGGGTAAGGACGTCCGATCTGGACTCTGTATTTTGCTGTTGGTAACCCTTAACGCTCAGTTCATTTTCCAGAAAACGGTCAGAGAAGTGCCCATTTTTCTTTTCATCCCTGAAAATTTTCGAATATAGGGTAGACAGACCAGTGAATAAACACTGAAGCAAATTTTCTAAAAAAGTAAGCTCAGAGATATTGTAAAAGGATGTTTGTGGTTGCAACAGAAAGTTGCAGATTTAAAAGGATTTTTGATCCAGGAGACTTCTTTTTACTTAAAATACATGGGGGAAAGTCATACAGAGTTTATGTGTCAGAAATCTAGCGCATAGACAGTAACAAATAAGTAGAAAAATCTTACAGGGCAATCCTCAAAACCCAGAGATTTCAAGAAACTAAAAAAAAAAAAAAAAAGGCAGCGTTCATCCCAGAAGATGCTATGAAATGAAAAAACTTAAGGGGTTACAGTACCTTTCTAACAAATTTCTTTAATTTAAGTGAAAAAGTTAATTCTTTGAAATATTTGTTTCTGCACTTGTTTAAAAATCAATAATTTATTTTCAAACATCAAAAATTTTGAAAACTTTTTTTGAAAATTTGAAAAATGTAAGAAAATTTCAGTTTTTTTAAAACCCTAAGGCTTTTTTGTTTCTGCACTAATTTCAAAATTTCTTTTTGCGAAATGATCACAAGGAGAACCTCAACAAATCTGTGCATTCATTTTCTTATATTTTGATTAGAAAATATTTTGTGACCTTTTATGTAAAAAAATCTTAAAAAATTTTGTTCTTCGAGGTTTGACAAACTCTAAAAATTTTTGTAATTTATAAAACGCTTATTCAATGCACAGTTTTGTTAAATATATTATCCTGAGTGCAAAAAATATTGCTTTAAAGTTATATCTTTAATAGAAAAAAATCCTTAGCATTTCTAGTAACATAGAAACACTAAAAACTGATCACCGAGAAAAAGCACTTTAAAGTTTGGCTTTTCCATTAGAACACATAGCCTGTATGCCCTAAAGTCACTCATAACTTTTTAAATAATTTAGCTAGAACAATGCTGTTTTTTTCTGAGTGTTTTAAATAACTTTTACTTTTGAAATAAGCAATAAAAATTTTTTTGGTCTTTTGGTCATTTTTGAGGTACTGTAACCCCTTAAGCCAAGACACAACTACTAGTTGAAAGGACAAGTACATATTTGTGAACGACACGAGTGACTTCAATTTATGTTAAATCTTTGTATTTCAATTCAAAAGCATTTCTTAAAATTAATTTTAATTTTTCATAAGTTCAGAATCATTTTGAACTTTGACAACTCATAAACGTTTACTGGTATAGAAAATAAGCTTTTTTTGACAGTAATTATCTGTTCCCATCAGTATTACTCATGTTTGTGAGACTTATTACTGGTTAAATTAAAAAAAAATAAAATTTTTAACATCTGTTCCGATTGACCCCTATCAGCGGGGTGATTCGGAACACCCCTAAATTTCTGTATGTATAAATAATGACTGTTCAAAATGTTTTGTCTTTGCTTGGAATATCAAAAGCAAAGCAAGACCGAAGTTTTTACACAAAAAATCGAATTAAAAAAAATCTTTTTACTACTTTTTTTACAATCAAAGCTGAAAAGTGTACCGATTCACCACATTTTACGGTACTAAAATGGTAAACAAAAATATTAAAAATCCGATGAGATATGAACGTTAAAAGGAAATAATTTTTCACGGCGCATGTGTAAACGACAGAAATTTATAACTACAAAAATATTGTAGCCTGGTTTATACTGCATCTTATAAAAAAAGTTTCAGTTGAATATCGTAAAAATTGAAAAAGATATCAGCGATCTAGTGAGCTGTAATTCATTCATTCGCAGACAATACATAAAGGGCGAGGGGTTGTCCAAATAGTGTCGTGACAATAGAGCATTTTTTTCAAAATTGTATACAGTTAGAAAATTTATATTCGGCATAGGAGTCACATTTCGCCTATTCGGCCAAAAAGACCTTATACGTAGGTGGCCAAAAGTATCCGGACACCTCCTGAAGCGTTGATTTTGAATGATGTCGCAATAACCTTTAATTTAAAAATAGCTCTTTGTAGACAGTCCCTCACTATTTTTGTATTGTCTGCTAATGAATAAAATACAGCTCACTAAACCGCTGATATCTTTTTCAATTTTCATGATATTCAACTGAAACTTTTTTTATAAGATGCAGTATAAATCAGGGTACAATATTTTTATAGTTATAAATTTCTGTCGTTTGCGCATGTGCCGTGAAAAATTATTTCCTTTTAACGTTCATGTCTCATCGGAATTTTAATATGTTTATTTATCGTTTTAGTATGTTCTTTCTCTTGTATTTTGTCATCTTTTCTAAAGTTTTGATAAGGTTTGATCAAAAACTCTGCGTGTTATGAGCGAAAACCCTTCAAATAAAATTGCCGTTTTTTAAAAAATGTTTCATATTTTCGGAAGTAAGAGTGGTACGTTCATAAAAATTTGTACAGTAATTATACAGGGTGTCCACTCCAATCGTGGACCAATAGCTAATTTCTAAACCGTTAGAGATAAGCATATAGTTTATTTAGGAAAAAATCTCCAAATTACGAAAGGAATTTTGGGTCTATTCAATGTTTTTCAAAAAATCAAATTTTGAAAGAGTTACGAAATTTAAATTTTTATACAGCCCCCCAGTCTTATCAATCATATTTAGTAAAACATTCTTGACACTGTAACGTTTAAAACTAAAAAAAAATCACTCTTCTACCACAAAAATTGACCGAGTTATGACGTTTTGAAAAATCAAGATTTTGAAGGATTTCGCATACGGTCCCTTAAGCGATCGCTCGATGACGTCATGAAATAATACAAAATCTTGATTTTTCAAAACGTCATAACTCGGTCAATTTTTGTGGTAGAAGAGTGATTTTTTTTTAGTTTTAAACGTTACAGTGTCAAGAATGTTTTACTATATATGATTGATAGGACTGGGGGGCTGTATAAAAATTTAAATTTCGTAACTCTTTCAAAATTTGATTTTTTGAAAAACATTGAATAGACCCAAAATTCCTTTCGTAATTTGGAGATTTTTTCCTAAATAAACTATATGCTTATCTCTAACGGTTTAGAAATTAGCTATTGGTCCACGATTGGAGTGGACACCCTGTATATAGTATGCTAATTAATTACTGAAATTTATAGCTTATTCCGAGCTACTTTCGAAGAGTTATAGTTAAGAAGCGGTTTTTCTTCCGACCCCCCTTCTTGTCGTCCCTCAAATGCATGAGTGATTTAATTTCAATGTGGAAATGTCCGGTGAAGACTATATTTTGTATGACTAAAGTTAAAGTACAATTGATCGCTTATTTTGCGATGAACGATAGATTTTTTCTTATGAATCTCAAGTGTTTCCATTATTTTGATAACTACCTGTATATAAGCTTCATCATTCAGAGCCCGGATGATTACAAGATCCTCTCGGTTTGGTTTGTCCTGAATGACGTACGTGTTGATTGATTATAAAAGGGGGGCGGGATATATAAAGTGATCGAATGATCTTGGTTACATACGTTTACAATCATTTGCAAAATTGAAGCATAGTGATTCGAATGAATCACAGTACCTAAAATGTACAAAATTTTGAAGAGCTGGAATGGTAATCCATATAAATAAAACAAAGAATATATATGTGTGTACCTTATACGATCCACAGTTTAAGTCGGATCTGGACGAAATTTGGCAGGGAGATACTTGGGCCCACGGGAAGGATCATAGGGTGCTTTTTGAGCGGGAAAAAAGGAAAAAAGTATCGATCCGTTCGAATTTCGAATAATGGCTTAATATATAATTCGAATAATAACTTCAAAATGGCTCTTTCTACTTCAAAATGGCTCTATTTAGCGGAATACTTATCGGATCTTCTCGATCTCGGTCTCATTCGAAAGAACGCAAAAAATACCTTTTAGGAAAGTTTAATTCCGAAGGTTTCGAAAACTCCCAAGAACCAGAAAAAAGATATGGGCATTTTTAAATTTGGAAATATCCATTTTAAATTGGATTATTAAAATTCGTCTGCACGAGCGTGAAAGAAATTTAATAGGGTGAAATAAATTATTAATGAGAAAAAGGTGTTGCCCTTTTTTTCTTGAACATAAACAAATAAAATTCTTGCTTTTGCTTTAGGCTTTTCCTGTAACGGACGGATTTACAAAAAATTTAGCGATTGATTAATTTTTCGTATTGCGTTCTAGCAAACTATTGACTTTAATTTAATCGGGACTTTTAGACTCACGCGTCACTTGACATGAGATTTTTCCTCAAGAGAGATCCCGTGCAGTGCCGGGCCAAGTGGCTAGTCTTAAATATTCGGAACACCAACTTTTTCTGTGCAAGTTTTGCGTAATTATTTTGTAAAATTCAAAAGTTAAATGCAAGAATAAATAAATGTAACGATGGTAATTAAAGGGCAAGTGGATAAAGGTGATATGTGACAATTGATATGTATAAAAAATGCGAGAATCTCTAGGTTATTTTTAGAAAACTAAGATACGACTACTAGTCACAAAAATGGTTGGTAACTAAGAATAGGACCCCGTTTTACACGCAGAGAAAAATCCATCAAAAAATAAATTTTTTTTTAAAAGCTTTTTCTAGAAATTTAAAAAATTGTCACATATATCACTTGCCCCTTTAATTGAAAGAGGAAAAGGAAGACCAAGTTTTAAAAATCTTATGACTGATTCCATCCTCTTTTGTCTCCTTGCAGCGAGCCCACCCCCGCAGACGACGGTGCCAACCGTTCCTCGGGCGGCTTCCGGTGGCGCCCCTACACGCCTGACGACGAGTGCTTCGCCAGCCTGGGGCTGGAGCCGTTCGCGGCCCGCTCCTACGAGTCGGAGCGGATGACCTTCTGGAACCACTTCGTGCCCCTCTTCACCGAGTACCCGGTCGCCCTGAGCGACTCCGGTAACAGTTCAGCCACTGCACAGCCGCCCCACCTCTTCGCCGGGCTGCTCAGCTGCGACCGCACCCTCGTGCTGGGGCTGCTGGCTTTGCTGGTCGCCTGCTCCCTGTTGGTCGTATGCCTGGCAGCAGCCATCGTCTGCTGCTGCAGGAAGAAGGGCACGGCGGCGGCCCCGGAGGAGGTGCCCGTGCCCCTATGAGGCAGGGCGCCCATCGTATGCTCGTACTGAGTGCTCGAAACGTACAAGTGGTGTGCCGAATGTCTCATTTGCAATTCAAACATGGCGTCTGTAAGAGGTAAAATCGAGCTCGATTGTATAGGGCATGACCAATGAGACATCCATCTGCTTTGTCCGTGCAAAATTCAAATGGCTGACCTTTGTGGTACCACCACAATCACCACTTAAACTACAGCAAAATGTCGTATCTAAGCTCTAGAACTGAGAAATAAGACAAATGAAACAAATACGAAAAAAGTCGGTTTTATTTAGAAGATGCAAAAAAATGTCCCTGAGGATGACACAAAACTGCATACTCTTTAATAAAGTATGACAACGTTGAAGTCGGACCATTGCCAGCATCGCCCGCTTTGAAGACAAATCACACAGAATCACCAGACGTCAATAAAAGCTCAAGGATTTTTGATCCGCATGGAACTGCTCAAGCAGAAAACTCACTCAATTTTTTCGAAGCATCTGATTTTCTCAAACTATACTTTAGAGTTCGAACATGGCTCTGTGCCTACCGGAGTCGCAGCCGATTGACAAGTGAACTTGTATTTGATGTTAAACCGTTCCAAAGTATGTGGACCTGGACATTATTTTGTTCAATATTAGTGTTTTTAAGTCAACTGGATCATTTAACCTCTTCAGTTGTGATTTTTCAAGCAAGTTTTTAAACCTTTGTTAGGTATGCATAACATCAAGAAAAAAAATCGGATTGATCAAAAATAAATGCTTCTATCTTAGATTTTGTAATGCATAGCTTTTTTCGTTACAATTTGCTTTGAAACCAAATATATATAAAAACTTGGAAGGTACACATATGTGTACCTGCAACTGGGACTAAAAAGATTAAGCTGTCATAGCTCATGGGGGTCTGACAGTAATTATGGACGGTTGTCGTGAGCTGTCATACTTTCGGTGGCAAAGGTGTCTCTTTGGTCAATGTTGCAAAACAGCTTGTTGTTCTAGCGTACACAACATATCTTCATTCCACGACTACGACATTCGCTGCTATTACGTTGCTCGGACACTGTCCTGATATGCTTCAACCGAAAGAAAGAAGTACAGAAGACATGTAACTGTTCAAAAAGTGAAGCTGTGGTCATTGCTGAGTGTTTGCATCGATTCTCCAATTCAACGGAAGTCCGCGATGACAAACCTCTATTATTTATTCCAGTCGAGGAAAACTTGATAAAGTAGGTGCATCGAAATAAAAAGCACCCAGGACTACTTACCGTCAGCTCAAGTCAAAAGTATCAGAACTTACTGTTTTTAACAAATCTGGGGACTGAGTGGTGCAGTTGTGATTTTGTTACGCTGATGCGCCGCTGCCACTAAAAATCTGTGCATTTTGTTGCTGGGCCGAACTCATAGCTCGGTCATTACTTTTTCATGTTTTGCATTACTCATGTGTCTTTCAAAGAGTCGCCCACCCTCTTTATGAAGCACGGTCCAAGATTTTGCATTTGGACCGAACACATGGACCGTGCCCAGGTAGCACAAATAACCTTTAAACGTTTATAAACGTTTTTAAGCGGTTGTTACAACGTTAATAACCATTTTACAACCTTTAAAAAACGAAGTGTGCTACTTGTGTGGTGACGTCGTCACCTTCCAGCACAGCTTTCAAGGAGGTCGCAGCATAAATGAATCGTTTGTTTCAGAAACCAGTTAAAAAACAAAATTTCTGACTTTAAGAAAACGTTTATGTCCTCGCACTAGCTTCTTACCCGGCGTTGCCCGGTATTGCATTATGTTTAACTTATTTCGCAGGCTAAAATGAAAAAGGTGAGCCTTAACCCCTTCCAGGCTCATTTTATTTCGGGATTACGGATCAAAAAATGTCAATTTTTTATGCTTATTTTCATACGTACATATCTTTTTAAACATAATAGCATCATTCGCATTCAACATTTCCTACAAATAAATGTAAAAATATCTATATAAATAAATGAATAATAAATGAGTATTTACCTGTAAAGCTGGCTTTCTGTATGGCAGAAATCATACTTTGGAGTTGGCGCCTACTCTTATCTTAAATCTACAGCTCAAAACACTCTATGGTTATGTTATCTAGTTGCAACAATAGTAAATAAAAGCATCCGAAACCATAAAAGGGACATGTGAAATAATTCGGGAAAGACTGGTTGTACAGTGTTAATTTTCACAGTGCCACTCGGGATGAGCCAGAATGGAACATTTCGCTTGCCCGAGTCCAGCTCGGGAAAAACCGGGAAGAAGTTAAATGGATAATTCATTGTTTATCGTCATCGTTGTTGGAAAATGCTGCGATTTAAACGTGTTAAGAATTTAAGCATAAAATTTATGAAGTTTATCTCTATTAGTCTATCTATTCAAAATGGAAAGAAAATGGCCATTTTGAGACAAAAAGCTCAAAATTCAAATTTTATAAGTTTTAAAACTCCGTCTATGTGAATTCTAGTGCATCGAGGAACCTTTGTGAAGAGTTTGATGATAATCCGACGAAAACTGGAGTTGTGTAAGGAACAAACATACATCCATTTTTATATACATAGATTTATTTGTTGAATTTTGCTTACAACAGTTTTCACTGAAAGAAATGTCTAAACATGTATGCATTTCGGCAACCTTTCTGAATTTTTTTTTAAAATAAGGGAAAAATGCTTCTTCAAATTTTAACAACGAGTCTCTTGACTGTTTTGTGAAATGAATGGCTCAAATGTTTGTAGTTCAGATTGTGACAACTTTAATGAGGACAGTTATTGTCGTTACGTCTTAAATCGCTGTGCATCTGTTTCAAGACTCGTGGACCAACATGCGCATTGGCATTTTCCCCTGTTCTTCTCGTGGACTTTCGTTTTTGGGTGTGCTGTTTTGGCAATAGTTGTCCAGAAGGAAATTGGCTTTGTCTCATTTTATGTTAAAGCAGTGGTTTTCAAACTAATCCACGGTCAGTGACGCACCCAAAGATTGTTTTCTCAGAGAGGCTAAGTTTTCGAATTCGAAGTCCTACAGAAAAAAACTGCAGTCATTTTTTGGTGGGGAAAATTGAGAAGGGAGTTAGGAGCTATCTCTTGGCAATTTGCAAAAGCCAAGTTTGGGAAAAGTTTTATTTTGAGAAGTTTGTTTTTATCAAAGGGGTTCATCTTCATGATTTGGGAAAGGCTTAAGCATCTGGAGAGACCAACCACAGGACTTTCTGCACCATCGACACATGTGGTTCGCTCGAACTCAGCAGGGCCCGATTGAAATATGAAGGGGTCCTAGGCCAAATACTTTTTTGGGGCCCATGTACTGAGGCTTTACAATTTTAGGCGTTGGATGAAACACATTTAGCCATTGACGAGAGCGATTTTAGCCATCTGGGGCCCCTAAACTGTGGGGGCCCTAGAACATGGCCTATAGTTGGCCTATTAAGTAATCAGACTCTGGTACTCACTGAGACTTTTCGGCTTCAGTCATCGAACCTGAGAACTTGCGATCCCGATACTATACTCCACACAGTTTCATTTCAACTTTTAGCATTTGAGGAATTTTTTCCCAAAGGTGGGGTGAGAATCTTCAGAAAAACCTTCATTGTCCCACGGATTTCAAAATCCCATAAAGTTTGGAAGCCAGTGGTCCTGAAAGACGAACATCCCTGTGAAAAAGAAAAGAAATAAAGCAATGTGCACTTCATACCTTTACACTCCCGTGCTAGGCAAAAAAGTGGTATCTGCACATTTTATTGATGCTGAGTTATAGTCCCCAGGTGGGTTCTTTGTCAATTATTTTATCTAAAAAGGATTTTTTCCCAGCAAGCAAAACTTATTGCCTCAAGACTGCCTCAAGATTGTTATATTACTTATTTTAGGTTGTCAGTGTCTTGTCACAAGATTGTCAAGGAATATGCAACCTAATATCAAGGTTGGTTGTTTTTGTAATCTTGCATAAAGATTTTCATGACAGGAAAATGTCAAGATCCTGGCATGAAAAGGCGAGATCAATCTGTATGCAAGAAATGATTGAGAATGCGCCTCTCTTTTATTGTGCATGCTAATGATCTTGACGGCGACAGTAAGATATCAAGAACAATCTTTTCTATACTGACGCTGACAAGATTTATGCAAACTTGATATTGTAGGACGAAATCAATATTGATATGTTAAGATGTATGCATATGTAAGATGTATATGTTAAGCTGCTTACGTCTTGTTATAACAATATTGTTTTTTAAATCTGTATGTAAACTTGCAATTGTTAGACGAAATCAATATTGATATGTCAAGATGTATGTAGTATTGCATGCATCTTGTCACAACAATTTTAGTATAACAATATTTATGCAATCTTTATTCAGTATTAAATACGCAATATTTACACCGTCAGTACAATATCAAGATCTGTCAAAGTTGCTGCAAGGAGTTTTGCTTGTACTGTCATTTATCAATTAGAAGTATTTTCAAATAACTCTGAAAGACTGGCCTCCGAATCAAATACATAGAGGCGTAAAACCCGAAACGGTCATTTCTCAATTATCTCAATTACAACTCTGCTGCAGATACCACTTTTGCACTTAGCACGACAGCAGGTTGTGTGCTGATCAGTTCGCTGGTCACTGGTCCAGCATTTTGTGTAAAAGGGTTTTAATTTTTATTGCTCTTATTTTAAAAGTGTCATGCTGTAAATAAACTGCTGATTCAATACGCGCCTGTTCATTTCTGAAATTCTCACTGTTTGTCGCAATCTATAGATTTTGAATGAACGACAGACTGTTAAAACTACAGGTTTCACAAGGCCCATTTACGGGTGAAACGTTGTAGGCCCAGCAGCACCCCCTGAAGAGTGGAACTTGACTCTCTATGGCACCCTTAAAGGTGTCATTTGGCTCCTTAGTGTGCCATGGGTCACCATCGGGTGCCATAAGGTGCCACAAGGAGCCAAATGGCACTTTCAAGGGTGCCATAAGGAGTCAGGTGGCACCCCTCAGGGGTGCCGCAGGTGCCACAACGTTTCACCAGCAAAGGTGCCTTTGTGCAACTTGTAGTTTCAACACTGTGCACTATATCAAAGCTGGATCACAGTATCGTAGTCACTCGGCAGACTTGATAGTAAAAAGTGGATTTTTTAGTTTGCGGATTATTTTACACTCGGGATTTAAATTTGGATAAAAATCCTCAGCATAAGTAAAGCGATTTGAAGCTGTAGCCTCTGATCGAAGGCAGGGGTGCCCATCCCTCCAAACTAAATGGCGCAAATTCCCCACCAGAATTTTTCACAGCCCTTTTGTGCATTTTCGTTTTTACCCCTCTGTTTTATTTATTTTAAATATTATTTATTAATTTTCTTAAATTATAACCATTATATATTTTTTCTTTATTTTTTATAAGTACTAATTATGCGCAGAATAGAATCTCTTCCAGACATTCCAAGCACACACAAAATAAATAAATAAATAATGATAAAGAAATTAAAGAAATAATTAAAATTAAAAACATAAATTAATGAATAATTTAAATTTAAAAAAATCACCACATAGTTTCAATGAAAAATAATTTATAAATAATTTAAATAAATAAATTAGTTTAAAATATCCCCCCCACAAAAATTTTGCGTGTCCTCCCCTTTTCGCCCTCCGGACGATTCGCCCTCCAACTCGTTAACAAAGAAGAAGGTGTGGCTATTCCAAATCACTGAACCGTATCTTAACCACAGGGATTTTTCTTCATACACTAGGTGGCCAAAAGTATCCGGACACTTTCAAAAATTCACATTCTTACATATAGCTCGAGAAATAAGTGATCAATTGTTCTTTAACTTTAGTCATACAAAATATAGACTTCACCGAACATTTCCAAGTTGAAATTAAATTACCCTTGCATTTGGGGGACGAGAAGAAGGGGGTTGAAAGAAAAACCGCTTTTTGACCATAACTCTTCGAAAATAGCTCGGAATAAGCTATCAATTTCAGTAATTAATTAGCATACTATATATAATTACTGTACAAATTTTTATGAACGTACCACTCTTACTTCTGAAGATATGAAACATTTTTGAAAAAACGGCAATTTTATTTGAAGGGTTTTTGCTCATAACACGCAGAGTTTTTGATCAAACCTTATCACAACTTCAGGAAAGATGACAAAATACAAGAGAAAGAACATACTAAAGCGGTAAATAAAAATATTAAAAATTCGATGAGATATGAACGTTAAAAGGAAATAATTTTTCACGGCGCATGCGCGAACGACAGAAATTTATAACTACAAAAATATTGTAGCCTGATTTATACTGCATCTTATAAAAAAAGTTCCAGTTGAATATCATGAAAAATGAAAAAGATATCAGCGATCTAGTGAGCTGTATTTCATTCAGTCGCAGACAATACATAAATAGTGAGGGGTTGTCCACAAATAGTGTGGTGACAATCGATCATTTTTTTTCAATGTTAAATTGTATACAGTTTGAAAATTTATATTCGGCATAGAAGTCACATTTCGTCTGTTCGGCCAAAAAGACCTTATACGTACGTTTCCAAAAGTATCCGAACACCCTCTGAAACGTTGGTTTTTAAAGACGACGCAATAACCTTTAATTTAAAAATAGCTCTTTGTGGACAGACCCTCACTATTTATGTATTGCCTGAGAATGAATGAAATACAGCTCACTAGATCGCTGATATCTTTTTCATTTTTCATGATATTCAACTGGAACTTTTTTTATAAGATGCAGTATAAATCAGGCTACAATATTTTTGTAGTTATAAATTTCTGTCGTTCGCGCATGCGCCGTGAAAAATTATTTCCTTTTAACGTTCATATCTCATCGAATTTTTAATATTTTTATTTACCGCTTTAGTATGTTCTTTCTCTTGTATTTTGTCATCTTTCCTGAAGTTGTGATAAGGTTTGATCAAAAACTCTGCGTGTTATGAGCAAAAACCCTTCAAATAAAATTGCCGTTTTTTCAAAAATGTTTCATATCTTCAGAAGTAAGAGTGGTACGTTCATAAAAATTTGTACAGTAATTATACATAGTATGCTAATTAATTACTGAAATTGATAGCTTATTCCAAGCTATTTTCGAAGAGTTATTGTCAAAAAGCGGTTTTTCTTTCAACCCCCTTCTTGTCGTCCCCCAAATGCAAGGGTAATTTAATTTCAACTTGGAAATGTTCGGTGAAGCCTATATTTTGTATGACTAAAGTTAAAGAACAATTGATCACTTATTTCTCGAGCTATATGTAAAAATGTGAATTTTTGAAAGTGTCCGGATACTTTTGGCCACCTAGTGTAGCAGGGGAAAATTTAGGGATTAGTATGAAATCGATAAGTGGGGAACTGACGGACTAAGTTTCGTCTTGGCAGAATCGGAACGCGGCGCGGCGGATGACATACCGCAAGCAACTTGATTTTTCGATCAAAAAGTAATCTCCCCGAGGCAAATATCTGTTTTCGCGCAGTGTTCAGTGATTTATATGCTTAAATTTAGAGGTTCTGGTTGATTTTACAGTCTATTAAAATAGGGGTGGCCAACCTTTTTGGGAAGTGCCACTATTTGGGGGAAAAAAGCTCCGCATGCCACTCCCAATTTTTCCAACAAGCTTTTTTTTTTAATTAAAAAAAATGACTGACTATGTGGTTTCAAAAAAAAAAAAAAAAAGAATGAAATAATAATAATAACGCACTTATTAATTTGATTATAATATTTAATGTACTAGTCATTGTAACCAGTGGTTGGAAAAACTACATTTCTTTTGTAGCGAACTACAACTACTTTGTTATAAATGCAGTTAACTACAGTTACAACTACTTTTTTTTAAATGTAGCGCCCTACACTACTTTAGAAATGTAGTTGTTACTTCGCTACTTTTAAAAAAATAAATAAATAAAAAGAATACACCGTTTGAGGATTGAACTAAAAAATTCGAAATGTGTTTTACATTAATAAATTAACTCATTTGAATATGGAATAGAAATAGGAATGGTCTGAATTTATTTGTTACTTTTCCTTTTTTTTTACTAAAATTTGTCCTTTTTAGATTTTTTTTACAACTTTTACGAATGTTCGCCAAAAGAAAGGATTACAACGTTGAAAGAGTGAAATAATTCAACCTTCATTTTTTTTTTTTTTTTAATTTCTCGCTAGGGAATATTTAGGAACATGAACATTATTTGAAAGTAAGTAGTTTCCAGAAATCGCTACAAACTACTATTTTTTTGTATCGCGTTACTCAATACTCTACTTTTTTTAAAAAGTAGTGCGCTACTCTACAAACTACTAAAACATGTAGCTACTACAGTAGTTTCGCTACTTGTAGCGCGATACTTCCGACCACTGATTGTAACATATGATGGTAGTCATGTAACAATGATAGGAAAAAGTCATTTCATTTTTTTTTTTAAATTCATTTTCAGAATAAGAATGAGGAAAACTGTTTATTAATTCTCTTCTCTTTGCTTAATATTCCACTTACCGAAGAAATGAAATTTAGTTGAGGTTTATAACACCATTGATGTGATGAAATAATATTAATAAATACTTGTTTTTTTTTTTTTTTTAATTTGAAATAAAAAAAATCCAAGCTTATTCAACAAAAACATCTTTTATTCTTTCAAATGCACAAAGTATGATACTGAATCCAAAGTAGTCACATTTCCAATATGATTTCTCTTTTTTTTTTTTGTATGCTATTCGGAACAAATGTCCCTCATAAACGGCAAGCTTGCCCCCACGTTGGGAAGTCAAAAATTCTATCGACGACATTACTCCCAGTGTCCGAGCAAAAGCAAGTAACTGAAATATGAAATCTGATTCACCACGTGCTGATAAGGGGGTGAAGATGTCGCTAGGTCGTCGGGACTGATAGGGAAAAAAAGTCCCTACGCCTTTTCCCTTCCTACTCTGTAGGGAGATCACTCAAGCGTAAGGGTTCCTCACCTGTCAATCATTCGGAGGGCAAAACGTCCGGAAGGCCAAATGTCCGTAGAACCAAATTTTGATGGCGCAATTCGCGCCATAGTCCCCCCCCCCCTCGAAGGAACTTAATTGGAAACAACCACTTCAATTTTTCTCACTTGAGCATGTAAAAGTTTCAGAGGCAATTTTCATTCTAACTGCAGAGATGTAATAAGTTATGATTATCTCACACCGATGATAATAGGATAAGGAAAGGGAATTAATTATTTATGTGAATGAAGAGTAAAAGTTACAAACAAAACGCCAAAGTAAAAGTTTCTTCCTGTTTCATATCCCTAATGAGGGTTGTCAGCGCCTAAAAGGTGCCAAAAAAATGACTGATTTACTGTCCTCGAGTTTCCTAAAACGGAAGAGTGGATACATAGAACTGAAGAGTAGATTATAAATGAAGAGTAGAAGCTGTAAATAAGCGGACATTATAGGGTTTTCGGACGTCATTTCAAGTTTTTTCCAGGGGGGGGGGCAAAGGGTGAAAACACAATGCAATTTCATCGGAAAACAACAAAAACTACGCCCATTTATATGTAAACACATTGATTTCTCAAAGCCGGGGGGGGGGGGCAATTGACCCCCCTGCCCCCCTAAATGACGGGCCTGGGTTTGCTGCCTTTTTCGGATCCCGAAATTTCAGGGTTGTCAGGGGCTGAGCAACTCAATGAGGGTAAATCTTAATCAGTCATTTTTTGGCACCTTTTAGCACCCTGACAACCCTCATTAGGGATCTGAAACAAGCAGAAACTCTTACTTTATCTTTTTGTTCGTAACTTTTACTCTTCATTCATGTTAAAAATTTTAGAAAACGCGATGAAGGTAGGTCAAACCTTGTGGGATCTTGGACTATTAGATAAAGCGCGTTACTCCAGCCCAGGTACGTCATTTCGAATTTTTCCAGGGGGGGGGGGGGCAAAGGGTGCATACACAATGTAAAATTTACCAAAAAGTGGGAAAAACCACGCCCACTTATATGCTAACACATTGATTTCCCAAAGTCGAAGGGGGGGGGGGGCAATTGACCCCCCTCTGCCCCCCTAAATGACGGGCCTGCTCCAGCCTTTCCCAAAGCGTAGTCCGCGTAGTAGCACCCCCGGCACTATCCTGCTAAAAAGGGAAAAATAGTTAAAATTGAAGGAGGAGTAACAATATTTTTATTCAAACCGAAAGCACATTTATAGGCAGAGCTGCCAGGTGCACAGTTATAGTTTCTACACATGAGAGACCCGAACTTCGTAGCTACGAAAACGTCTCCAAAACATAGGATTTTCTTTTTTACTTCCTTTTACGTAGTAAAGGACGTATTGGGCAATTCCACGAAAAGTGGTCCTAACACACCA
This sequence comes from Uloborus plumipes, assembly GCA_038373865.1. Lineage (NCBI taxonomy): Eukaryota > Metazoa > Arthropoda > Arachnida > Araneae > Uloboridae > Uloborus > Uloborus plumipes. The sequence goes on from JAXGGA010015639.1 coordinate 16,966, forward strand.
AATTTTTTCCCCCCATAATACAAAAACAAACCTTATTTTTTGACAAAAAAATATCTACCCTTTTCGATTCCAGCATCAATTTTAAGATAAAATTTTTCTTTTCTCATATTTTTGCCTTGTTTAATAACATTGCGACAAATTAAAAAAAAAAAAAAATGCATTGTTACAGAAAAAATGTAAGAAATTTTTTTTCACCTAATAATCCATTTTTTTCTGGAAAAACTATCAAATATCATGAACTCAGATCCTTTAGTATGATTATATCTCATATTTTTTGTAATAAAGTGTTTCCTAAGTTTTTAACCCCTCAAAATATGCAGGTTACTTTTTTTTTGGTCACACACGTAAGGCAAAAGAAAGAAAAGTTTCCCCCCAAGGTCTAATTAGGGGACTAAAAGAAAACTATCTCATATCATAAATTAACTTGATACATAACACCTGTAACCCGACTTACATCTTCATCCATTCGGCAGAAACGTTTTAACGAGGCTCTTTAAAAGCTGTCACACACGTAAGGCTTTTGAATGGTTTACCTTAACCCTTCACTGCACGGTGTGCCAGATCTGGCACAAACCAAATAAACCCTCATATATTCCAATGACTTTTTAAATGCAGTTAAACTGAGTTTTACGCCCCTTCTGGAACATTGCTATAACAGTTTAGTGTGAGGTTTATGCAATAGTTAATTGCACTAGTCTAGGTATTACAGTTCTTTCTTTTGAAAAAAAGAGTGTCTGCATTTCCGTTAGAAGTGTGTTTAGTCATTATTTCCTTTGTTCTAAAAATGTTTTAATACACTTAGTGGCAAATTTGTTTGTACCACTTATGGCACAAAACACATTGTAGATTATTACACTTATCGGTATACAAAGCATATGCTATGTGCTTTGTGCCATATGTAGAACAAACAATTAAAACATCATTTTTGGTGCACATTTTTAAGATAATTTTTAAGGCATACAGACACATATATAATGCTGATAGCATAGCTGCACCGATAAGCAAATTGGCCGATTACCGATTACCGATTAATCGGTTGGGCCAATTAATGATAATTTTGATTGTTTCCTGCTACCAATTTTACCATCACTGATTTTTCTCTCTTATAAAATTCTAAGTTTAGAAATAGTAATTAATTTATTTTTGAGAGAAGATTTTTTTTTTTCTATTTTCCTAGTTTTAACAAAATAATTTCAATATTTATCAAATTTCTTAGAACAAATTTTCATATTATTGTCAATAATATTATTAACACATTGTTAGTTATGTTAATTGGACACAATAATTCAAGAAAAGGGGGGAGGGGGAATCTGTGGTGAACACTCCAATTTAAGAGTACTTTCAATCCATATTTTCTAATAATTAGTAACAATTTGATTCAATACTTATATTCCTTGAAAATGAGAGGTTATATAAAAGCACTGTGCTAAGGAAAAAACTATCGCCACATGAAAAATGTGTAGCAACATTGTCTATGTGTTTGTACATCTATTCAAAGTAGAAGACTTAATTAAAAAAAAAAAAAACATTTTATCAACTGTGAGGATTATTATTAGTAAAATTATTCATCATAGTTTCTTAGTGAATGTATATTTTAAAGAATAATATTTGAAAAATATATTTTCTGCCGATTAATCGGCCCGATTTTTCCGATTATTAATAATCGGTAAAGTGGCCGATTATGGCCGATTAATCGGTACTGCCGATTAATCGGTGCATCCCTACTGATAGCTATAATTATCAGTTGTGGAAGTTGAATTGACTTCAAAATGAAGACATGCTGCACGCGGTCACACATGTAAGGCTCTAGTGTCACACACGTAAGGCAAACTAAAAATTTTTTACTGCTACTCTACGAAGTTTAGAAAAAAAAATATGTGGAATACTTACTTAGTACACTTAGACACATGCACAAAAATCAGCGTTCATTTATCTTTTAAAACTTCACAGGAAATTACAAAATAATATGAGGCATAGCTTATTTTCAGATTTTCCGAGTCACACACGTAAGGCTGTATTTAAAATTTTATTAAAAAATTCAAAATTGTCCTATGAAAAAAATAACGCCGCATTACAACTTTTGCATATCTTCTGTTACTCCAACAGCAACCACTAAGAAATATATAAAAAATATCGTCCTGGTTTTTATTGCTATTTGCAAAAAAATGGTGTCAAAAAGTCATACACTTAAGGCTGGAATAGCCCTATTGTGATAGCGAAAATTTTTTTAATCAAATTAGGGTCTAAATTTTGATTTTGCTCACCCCTGAATGAATGTTGAGTAGTTTTTTCGACCCATCAGCTCTTGCATATGTACCTAACAATATATAACCAGTCGAAAAATCCTTTTCGACCACCCCGAGTTAAATACGACGAGTTTTGTCGTGTCGTCTGTATGTGCGTATGTGTGTCGCATAACTCAAAAATTATATGTCATAGAAGCTTCTAGACTGGTATGTAGGCTCTGAGGGGGGTCTAGTTGTGCACCTCCCCTTGTGGTTGCATTTGAATATTCCCAAAGGGATGTTTTTCCCCTTTTTTGGGAAAAATCAGTGTAATTTCAATGCAGACTTAAGTGATATGAATTGGCGCTACCACTTGGCAATAGATCGCCAACCTGGCGACATATCGCAAAGCTGGCGACAAGTTTTGGCGTTCAGTTTGGCGCTATCGGTGATATTTTGCGAAAAATCCACTGAATGATGTTAAAATCGGCGATATTTAGGAGATTAATCATTGTAAAACTTTTTTTGCATTGTTTCGTGGCAAACTAGGGATGTAAATGTTTGAATTGTTATCTTGCTGCCTCCAAGCACTATTTTAGCTCTTAAGGCATCTACTAAGAAATTTACACGTGAAAGGAAGTAGTGTGGGGTCCATACCAGAATTTTTTTTTCTCAGTTACACGAATCATTTAAACTTATATGGAAAATTTATATTATAACCATTTATATACTTATAAATACATATGAACATAAAATACAGGTAGTTATCAAAATAATGGAAACACTTGAGATTCATAAGAAAAATCTACCGTTCATCGCAAATAAGCAATCAATTGTTCTGTAACTTTAGTAATACAAAATATAGACTTCAGCGGACATTTCCACATTGAAATTAAATCACCCATGCATTCGGGGGACGACAAGAAGGGGGGTCGGAAGAAAAACCGCTTTTTGACCATAACTCTTTTTCAAAATAGCTCGGAATAAGCTATAAATTTCGGTAATTAATTAGCATACTATGCATAATTACTGTACAAGTTTTTATGAACGTACCACTCTTACTTTCGAAGATATGAAACATTTTTTAAAAAACGGCAATTTTGTTTGAAGGTTTTTTGCTCATAACACGCAGAGTTTTTGATCAAACCTTATCAAAACTTCAAGAAAGATGAAAAAATACAAGAGAAAGAACATACTACAACGGCAAATAAAAATATTAAAAATTCGATGAGATATGAACATTAAAAGGAAATAATTTTTCACGGCGCATGCGCGAACGACAGAAATTTATAACTACAAAAATATTGTAGCCTGGTTTATACTGCATCTTATAAAAAAAAGTTCCAGTTGAATATCATAAAAATTGAAAAAGATATCAGCGATCTAGTGAGCTGTCATTCATTCATTCGCAGACAGTACATAAGTAGTGAGGGACTGTCCACAAAGAGCTATACTTAAATTAAAGGTTAGGGCCCTGCTCCACATTGACGTAAAGCAGAAAAATAAAGCAGAAACGTAAATCGGATTAAATAGTGTTCCTATGGAAAGTACCCGGATTTTCGGTTTCTGCCTTCGGTTTCGGTCGCGTCTTCTGCTGATGTGGAGCAGGGCCCTTACATAGTGTTCCTATGGAAAGTACCCGTATGGAAAGTACCCCCGCCTTCTAACTGTAATCACTGAAACTGGTGAAACCAGATGCTGGTTGAGCTCTTTGGTCACTTTTGCTGCAGTTGTTCGCTTTTTGGACATTACAATCCTCCTCTTTCACTGAGTTTCTCTTTCCATCCACTATTTTTCTTCTCAGAGCTTGTCTTTCCTCATTGTGAGTATGCTGTCATGACTTTGGTAACCGTACCTTTAGAAACGTTAAACATTCGAGATGTTTCACTCACGCTTGCTCCAGCTAGACGGGCTCCAACAATTTGCCCTCTTTGAAAATCTGAGATGTCCGACATTTCACGCGTTTGAAAAAAAGCCAAGACTTCCAAAACTTCAACTAAACCACCAAATAGTACCAGAGTATATATACTGCTACTTATAAAAAAATTGTAATAATTTTAAATATTTTAGGGGTAATGAAGCGCATCCAAAAATATCACTTTTTCATAATTGTTACCATTATTTTGATAACCACCTGTATGTATAGTTCTATTAGGCCGAATACGCGAAATGTGACTTCTATACCGAATATAAATTTTCAAACTGCATACAATTTAACATTGAAAAAAAAAAATGCTCGATTGTCACCTCACTATTTGTGGACAACCCCTCGACATTTATGTACTGTCTGCGAATGAATGAAATACAGCTCACTAGATCGCTGATATCTTTTTCAATTTTTATGATATTCAACTGGAACTTTTTTTATAAGATGCAGTATAAACCAGGCTACAATATTTTTGTAGTTATAAATTTCTGTCGTTCGCGCATGCGCCGTGAAAAATTATTTCCTTTTAACGTTCATATCTCATCGAATTTTTAATATTTTTATTTGCCGTTGTAGTATGTTCTTTCTCTTGTATTTTTTCATCTTTCTTGAAGTTTTGATAAGGTTTGATCAAAAAATCTGCGTGTTATGAGCAAAAAACCTTCAAACAAAATTGCCGTTTTTTAAAAAATGTTTCATATCTTCGGAAGTATAAGTGGTACGTTCATAAAAATTTGTGCAATAATTATACATAGTATGCAAATTAATTGCTGAAATTGACAGCTTATTCCGAGCTATTTTCGAAGAGTTATGGTCAAAAAGCGGTTTTTCTTCCGACCCCCCTTCTTGTCGTCCCCCGAATGCATGGGTGATTTAATTTCAATGTGGAAATGTCCGCTGAAGTCTATATTTTGTGTTACTAAAGTTACAGAACAATTGATTGCTTATTTGCGATGAACGGTAGATTTTTCTTATGAATCTCAAGTGTTTCCATTATTTTGATAACTACCTGTACATATCAATTACTTATATATAATTATATACTTATTAAATTAAAAAACCTGTATTTAATGAGGTTTTCTTTAAGAAAATTTTGTTGTGAAATGATCTTAGTGAAGAATGTATGGAAAATATTTTTTTCTGAATCAGCTGTTTTAAGGATTCCGATTCCGAATCCTCTACTCCGACCCTTCAACCATTGGAGAAATGCTACCTCGAAAAAATGACTAAATGTGCAGACAATTTTTTTGTTTTGTTATATATATATATATATATATATATCTTAATATATAAAAATTACGCGTCCCTGTGTTTGTGGCCAATGGACTCCTCAGCTACTGAACCGATTTTAACCAAATTTTACACGCAGTTTCAGTTTGGTCCAACTTAAATGATAGGATAGTTTTTATCTCAATTTAAGACCGCAATATATTTTTTATTGCAAATTATGTATTTAGCTACCAGCTTTACTGTGTTTTTGACTAAGCCTTTTTTGACACCTTCATGGGTGAGCGACATAAAGCACACGTTCTGGCAGCTTCTGGAGCTCAGTAAACAAGTAATAATCGTTCTTGTAATGTATAAAAATTACGTGTCCCTGTGTTTGTGTCCAATGGACTCCTCAGCTACTGAACCGCTTTTGACCAAATTTTGTAGCAGTTTCAGTGTGGTCCAACTTAAATGATAGGGTAGTTTTTATCTCAATTTACGACCGCAATATATTTTTTATTGCAAATTATCTATTTAGCTACCAGATTTTCTGTATTCTTGGTTAAAATTCTTTAAACATACCTGGAATGCCACCACATAATCTGCGGTTAAAAATTGTTTCGTCCATAGTTCTTCTACGTAAATTAAATTCACCGAGATTATGCAATGGTACGCGTTTAGTTATAAAAAAATCACCGGGAACATTATTGAGGCAATCATTTTGACTGGCAAGTTTAAAGATGAAGTAGTTCTGTTGCCACGTATCCCAATGATACCGTCAGAATCTTAAATACCCTTCAAAAAGCTACAGTTTCCCATTCGTTTAGCTTTCGCCAATAAGTCCCAAGGACAAACAATGTCAATTTGCGGTTTAGATTTAGAAAATCCATGTTTTTCCCCCATGGGCAACTATAGGTCGCTTGCTCCCGTGTGGGAAAACCGTCCAATCTATTTTTGTTTACAAGAGACAGATTAACAAAGAATATTGTGCACCGATTAGTGTTGAGTTAAACTGAAATTAAAAATGCCTATAATTCAAAAAATAACAAATAATATTGGTTAATTATCTACCCTACCTATAAAATGTTACAATAGCAATTAGCAAATTTTTAATTAACTCAATTGTTACAAGCTTGAATATAATATTTCTAAGTACTAAAATGCTACATTTTTTGTTGATTTTTTGTCTCTAGCAAACTTAGGAAATTTTTGTTCGATTGTTTTCTTATTTTGACCTCAAATTCATATTTATATAAAGTTGATCACTATTACGGTAATAAAGTTTTTCATTTCTATTGAGACATTATAGTTTAACCCACACCTTAGCCACAGCAACGCGTGGCTGGGTCAGCTAGTATATATATATTTATATATATATATATATATATATATATATATATATATATATATATATATATATATATATATATATATATATATATATATATATATATATATATATATTTTTTTTTTTTTCTTTCTTTTTTTTGCTGAAGATTTTTTTTCGAACAAAAATTTTTCATTCACGAGAACATTTCATTATTTTACAACTGGCAAAATGGATTAAAAATGAAATTCATTCGAGAAATTTTATTAACGAACGAGTTTTTTTTTGTTTTTTTGATAAAATATGTTTTGATGTGCTTTGAATTTTTATTTATTTATTTTTGAAAATGATTGAAGAATATTTCTACGGAAGAACTGAACTATAACAGCTACATTCTTTAAAAGGCGCTACAACTTTATTCGTTTATTTCCTTTTTGCGTGTCTGTTTCATCTGATGAGATGAGAGAAGCATATTTTGTAGTGGGTAACCGCCCCTAAGCAAGGGCTAAGGCAGAATACATCTAATCTATGCTGATGAGAGCAGAATAAGCTCGAAACAGCTGTCCATTGATCGAAATGGTCGAGTTGTCGGTGTATTGCACATTTTGTTTTTAGAAATCAGATTTAAGTGCTAAAAAGGTATGTTTTTATGTAATTGTAAGTCTCAAATAGCACTGGTAAACAGGGTTTTTTTTCCTCATTGAGTTGATCTTTATATTTTGAGGGGTGCTGAAAAAGAATATGGCAATAAAAATATTCCACCATCCACAGATTTTTGAAAAATCGAAAAAAATTAAAATACCACTTTAATGACGTTTATGTAACACACATTCAATATTTCTGTCATTTACCATCTTAATATATAAAAATTACGTGTCCCTATGTTTGTGTCCAATGGACTCCTCAACTACTGAACTGACTTTAACCAAATTTTGCACGCAGTTTCAGTTTGGTCCAACTTAAATGATAGGATAGTTTTTATCTCAATTTAGGTCCGCAATATATTTTTTATTGCAAATTATCTTTTTAGCTACCAGCTTTTCTGTATTCTTGGCTAAGCCTTTTTTGACACCTCCATGGCTGAGCGACATAAAGCACACGTTCTGGCAGCTTCCGGAGCGCAGTAAACAGGTTGTAAGTTAGCGGTGCGTTGAGTGTTATTTGACTTTTTTGTGAAGTAAATTATTCACAAACGCGTTACTTCCCTTGAAATTTATATGTGATAAGCTGTCAGAAACGATTGTCACTTAAGAGTTTTTAAGCCTCTGAGGCTGAGAGGTGGAAAGCGCTTGGTGGGATAGCTCCTGGACTGCATTTAAGTGGCTGTTCTTCTTACTACTATTATATGTACAAAAGTTTGTTTGGATGGATTTATGGATGGAGCAGTCAGTTGATAAGCAGTCCGAAAAAATTATCTTTTTAACTAAGCCTTTCTTGAGCCTCTGTCGCCGGGCGACATAAAGCACATGTTCTGACAGCTTCTGGAGCGCAGTAAAATAGGTTGTAAATACAGAAACAATAATGGATGATTAATGTAGGTACTTAATTTTTTTTATATTTTCTAATAAAAAAATCTTAATAAATTCAAGAATTTGCTTATTTATTGCCTTTAAGGCGGAACCGAGTTCGCCGGGTCAGCTAGTAGTTTATATAATATAGTTTAGCCTTTAGTATTAATAATGGTATTAAATATACTACCTTTATATTTGCAAAGAACGTGAATTTTATCCTTTATTCAGAGCTACATACAGACAACCGAAACACTTATAATACATCAATGTGTAATATAGGTCAGCCTTTAGTAATACTAATAGAATAAATATATTACTTTTATTAATACGCTTTTATTAGTTTCACAAGTGGGTTTGTTTGCATGTAACTCTGAAAAAAGATAAAATTCACGTTCTTTACAATTGTAAAAGTAATATATTTAATACTATTATTTATAGTAAAGGCTAAACTATATTACATGTTGATGTATTATGAGTGCATGTAAACTTAACGGATATTCAATAGTTTTGAAAATCAGCTAGAGTATCATGAAATATTTTGATCAGCTCTAAAAGCTTACTTTTTAGTAGAAATGGAACGAAGCTTCGGCCATTTTGCCGAAGCTTCGGTCTGGCCGAAGCATGAGTTGTGATTCGGCCGCTTCGGCCTGAAATTTATGCAGCAAATTTTCTGTTACAATTATTATCGTATAAGATAGTCTTTTTAACTCAAAATTGTTCCTCATGATAAAGCATAATAGAAATTTATATTCAATTAAAAATATGTGCGTATTGAACATTTGAAGCCAGAATGCATTCAATAATTAATAAAATATTTATTAACAATATGTTCTTTTAAATATTACATTTTGTTATATTTGTTCAAAAAAACTTTAGTTTTAAAATAAAAGCTATATAAATATACTGCATTGAGTATTTTTCAATGATTTCTAGCTTTGAAACTTTGAACAATGGTAATGGTTCTTATGTGGACAAGGGCAGATGTGCAACTATTATGCATCCTGAATTACTTTCTTTTAAAATTTTATATTTTTTGAAATTTATAGGTAAACAACTTCAGTTTTTTAAAGAGATGCAATTATCTTTCAACATATATTAACTTATTATGTATTTCATTGATCAAGACTCTAAGCAACAAAATCAGGATATAGTAAAACAAGTAAGTAATTGTTAATACATAACTTAAAGCTACATCTTATTTTTTTTTTTTGTATAAATCAAAATATGAGGAAGGGGTCCAGTCCATTAGTAGTACACATCCACCTAAGATCCTCATTTTAAGTATTTATGATTAAAAAAGAATAATTTCTGATTAGTTGATTAACTTAAAAAAAGATTCGTCATTTATACTTGACTTAATAGAATAATACCTGCTCATTTGTCACACAACTTAGAATTATTATGTAAGAAAACCAATGTCTCAGCATTTTTAGGCAGAATACAAAAATAGTAATGTCGTCTTTTCTTGTACTAGCAGTACAAAGCAAAACAAAATAAGAAAACTTTTAATTAGTGAAATTAATTTAAGAATGACTCAGTAAGCTGAAAATGTTGTGTAATACTAAGAACATTAAAATAAAAACTACAAAATAAAAATAAACTTTAATTAATAAAATCAATTTAAGAATGCCACAGTAAGCTAAAAATATCGTGTAACGCTAAGAATTAAGAATATTAAAACATATGGAGAAAAGTATAAAACTCTACGCATTTATTATGCATTTAATCCAAAAACTTCAATATGTGCGCCAGCCGAAGCTTCGGTATTCGGCCAAATGCCGCTTCGTTCCATCTCTACTTTTTAGTTATTTTAAAATTATATTTGTAAAGAATGTTAATTTTATTTTTTATTCAAAGTTACATACAAACCCACAAGTGAAACTAATAAAAGCGTATTAAAGATGAATAAGCAGTTAATTGTCTGGATTGGTAAAAAGAAAAATAAAAAAATCCGCAAACATTTATGCGTGGAAAAGAAGTGTTGAAAGAATTCCCCCTTTTGGAAGAGACGAAATTTATCCGTCGTATTTATGCATCGCGTCGAATGTGTTATTATTTTAAATAATCGTCTGCTACTTACGGATATGGAAGCAGATGTTTTCCGAAATCTCGCCATTCTGATGTCTGACGTCGTGCAGTAAGTACGAAGTTCATTTTGAAGTCAATTCTTTTTTCTGTTGTAGAATCTTTTGAATTTCGGGCATTCCATTTGTATTCAAAGTTCGTTTAACCATTAAGTTTTAAGTGTGTGGTTTTTTTTTCGTTCTATCGAACTGCTATTTATTCATGTAAAATTAATAAGCCCTTGTGGTTGAATTTTAAATTCAAATAGTGCTTCTGAACAGGCAGTACAGCAACGAAATGTTGATGGAAAAAAAATCTTTCGTTGTGAATAAGTTACAATTGAGAGAATTTTTAAATGAATTACCGTTTTGAAAAATTTAAATAGGTATCCTTTGAATAATGGAATGTTTCTGACACAAACATTTTGAAGGGTAAATGGTTCATTCTTTTTAGATTTATTGTTCGTAACGAGAATTTTTTATATATTAATTTTTTATTCTCTTATGCGTATAGAAGATAATTTTTGAATACAGTCCAGCCTGCTTGTTTGATTAGAGAATAAAAGAATACCCCGCTTAATATAATATTTTCAATAAATCAAACAGTTGTAAAGTATTGTTTGGATCCCGGATAACGGAATATTCCTCTTATTAGAATATTTTTCGAGGAAAAATGGCTGATTCTTTAAGCGTACTCGACTGTATTTACATTTTATTAGTAAGTTATTGATATTATTGAATATATTATATGTATATAAACTAGTTCTAAAACTTTTACGCGGTTATCAAAAAAAAAAAAAAGAAAAAAAAATATATTGAGAACTTTTGTGCGATTAAAAAAATTGGATTTAAAACTAAAAATTTTTTCGCAATAATAAGTTGAGAATTCTTATAATTGTGGTACAGATGCCTGATTTATTTGTTGATAATGCCGTTGGCGTAAGTATGCAATACAAAAATTATTTTTTAAATGAATATTTATAAAAATGCCAATATTCTATTTATTTCATAAATATATCATATGTCAAAAAATATTTCTGAGATATTGACTTTTAAGAAGTGAATTATTGATAGTATAGAACATGTTATATTTATGTATAACCGAAGTTAAAACTGATCAATTTTCGTTAAAAAAATGTCTGAAGTCTTTCAGTGTGTATCATTGCTATATATTAGTTTCTTTCACATATTGTTATTATTTTTCTAATTAATTTTCATTATGTAGTTATAAAGTTTCAAAAGAATTATTTAAAATATTCGTTGCATATTTTTTATTTATTTATTTGAATTGGTATTTAAATGCGTAGATGCTTGTAACAAAAACAATTCAAGATTGATGATGTTATTAATACAAATATTTTCGGAAACTCCTTATAATAAGGATTATGCAAAAAACTTAATTTTTAATTTTGTAAAATATTCCCATGTAAT